>JAXLNO010005870.1:0-147697 GCA_038087875.1 Malacoraja senta
ATAGATTGGTAAAATAGCATACCTTGGTACATACACAACACAGTGCAACATAGGGAAACTGACAAATCCCTATCTCTATATCTCCCCTGACTCTGTCTGAAGAAGGGTCTCGACCCGAAAGGTCACCCGTCCCTTATCTTTAGAGATGCTGCCTGTTCTGCTGAGTTACTCCAGCATTTTGTGTCTATCTTCAGTTTAAACCAGCATCTGCAGTTCCTTCCTACACAAATTTTATTCTGCAATTAAAGATCATGAATTTTATGGGACTTGATATGATGATCAACAATGCTATTGTAACACCTTTGCAATAAAATAATGTACTCAGTTTAGCATTTGAACAATTCAATACCAATTGCTTAATACAATACAATACAATACAATACCGTTTATTATCATTTGGACCTCAAATGAAGTTCAAACGAAATTTGGTTTCTGCAGTCATACAACAAGAAAAGAACCAAGACACAACACAATTTACACAAACATCCATCACAGTGAATCTCCTCCTCACTGTGATGGAAGGCAAAGTCTTGTCTCTCCCCTGCACTCCCCATTCTCCTCCCGATGTCAAAGTCAAAGCCCCCGGCGGGCGATGGTAAGTAAGTCCCGCGGCCATTCAGGCCGCGCCGGGCGATGCAAGGCCGCCCTCCGGGTCTTGATGTTGGAGCCCCCGGCGGGCGCTAGCAAGTCCCGCGGCCATTAAAGCCGCGCCGGGCGATGTAAGACCCCGCTCCAGGTCAACTCGGGCGGGAGTAGCTGCCGTTGCGGGAGCTCTGAAAAGCGGTCTCCCACCAGGGACCCGCGAGCTCCCGATGTCACTGTCCACCAGACCTGTGGCTGGAGCCTCCGAATCTCCGGGGTCGGGTCGCAGCCGCGCGCCACCACAGCTCTCCACGCTCCGAACTCGGCCAGCTCCACGATGGTGAGTAGTCCGCAGGCTCCGCGACTGGAGCCCCAGGTCGTTCCGGTTGGAGGCCTCTCCATGGTGCTAGGCCTCAACGACAACGGAGACCCGACAGAGAAAGGTCGGGTCCTCCATACAGGGAAAAGATTTTAAAAGTTTCCCCACCCACCCCCACACATACCCAGTTAAAAAAAATAACACTATACACTACACACTACACTCAAACAAGACAAAAAACCAAAAAAAACAGACGGACTGCAGAGGCCGCTGCGACGTGGTTTGCGCTGCCTACCGTTCTCCACAGGGAATCTACCTCCACAGGGATCCATCTTCATCTATTGGCCACACTCACTGAAATATTGTTTTGGAATTTTGTTCAGTCTGAAGAAGGGTCTCGACCCGAAACGTCGTCTATTTCCTTCGCTCCATAGATGCTGCCTCACCTGCTGAGTTTCTCCAGCATTTTTGTCTACAATTGATTTTCCAGCATCTGCAGTTCCTTCTTAAACAGCTCGTTCAGCAGGTCAGATATCAATAGACTGAGCTAAAAAGCCAGGAGGAAATTTAAAAACAACCTTTCAGTGATTGTTCCTTGGGGTTTCCTGCTGTTACTGGGGGGAAAAAAACGTAAAAGGTATGTGTAGGAAGGAACTGCAGATGCTGGTTTAAACCGAAGATAGACACAAAAAGCTGGAGTAACTCAGTGGAACAGGCAGCATCTCTGGAGCGAAGGAATGGGTGACATTTCGGGTCGAGACCCTTCTTCAGAAAGTTCAGAGAAATGTTCAGAGTGCAGCGTAGGTTCACCAGGTTAATTCCCGGATGGCGGGACTGTCATATGTTGATAGAATGGAGCTGCTGGGCTTGTATACTCTGGAATTTAGAAGGATGAGGGGATCTTATTGAAACGTATAAGATTATTGAGGGTTTGGACACGCTAGAGGCAGGAAACATGTTCCCGATGATGGGGGAGTCCAGAACCAGGGGCCACACTTTAAGAATAAGGGGTAAGCCATTTACAACGGAGATGAGGAAAAACCTTTTCACAGAGGGTTGTGAATCTGTGGAATTCTCTGCGTCAGAAGGCAGTGAAGGTCTATACTCTGGATGCTTTCAAGAGAGAGCTCGATAGAGCTCTTAAAGATAGCTGATTCAGGAGATATGGCGAGAAGGCAGGAACGGTTGTGGATTGATTGTGGATGATCAGCAATGGCGGTGCTGGTTCGAATGGCCTACTCCTGCACCTATTGTCTATTGCCTAAATCAGATTTCATCTTCTTTAGTGTGTTAACCATTACATTTTTGCAATATAATCTCCTGCAAAAACAAAGTGAATTTGTTCTCCAGAGATGCTGCCTGACCCATTTGTTCTCCAGCACTTTGTGTCTTTTTTAAAGCCAATTAAATGCATTAGTCTACCGTGGCAACAGAACACCGTGGACACCGAGTAAATTGTCAAGTTCTTGTTTTCTAATTGTGTTGTGCACCAAGGTCTTGTCTTTATTGACTGTCATGTGGAATTTGTGTGGAATTTATGCATAATTTATATTTTTGTGTGTTGTCCAGGTCAGTGAGCCTGTGACACAGTTGCAAGCAAGAATTTCAATCGATGTATACCTCCCTCACCATATTTATGCATTTGACAATAAACGACTTGTTTTTGTAGCTCATTGTTACTTGCTGTTTGATAATGTTATCATGGAGTGCCCTGGACATATATAAAAGCCAGTCGCTGTTTTGCTAAAGCCAAGACGTTTAAGAACATCATGAGAAACAACGTGCTTGTTAGGTTAAAGCTTTATATTCATCTGTTTTCTGTTAGTTGGCCAATTTACCATTCATGTTACTATGTTACCCCACAATTTGAGGGGATGGTGGTGAATTTCTTTGAACTGTAACAGTCCTTTTGAAGGCATTGCCAGAGTATAACTGGATTCCTTATCCGGCTGCTTTGGAAAGCAGACAAGATTCAATGTTGTCGATGATCTGAAGTCACATCTGGCCCTGTGCAGATTTGGGCAGTAGAATTCCTTTGCCGCCAGACATCTGCGACCAGGGCTTTATATTAAAAAAAAACCAGTTGGTTCAAGGTCAGCGTAATCAAAACAAATTCCAACAAAAAGTTTTTTTTAAAGCAGCGAATTCTTCTCACGTCTGCTCCATGGCTCTATAAATTGAGTGATTTTCTATACATCCATTTTCCTGCTCTCTTCCCTTGATTCCTCTAACATCCAGAAATTTGTAACTCTTTGTTTCGAATGCAATTGATCGCATAGCCTGCATTGCCCTCCTAGGGAAAACATTCCAAAGATCCACCAGCTTTTGAATTAAGAACTTTCTCATAATTTCAGCCAAATCCTTTTTTTGGTGTCACCTAGATCTATTTTTCTCATTAAGGGAAAACATCCTCTGTGTATCCCCTGAGACTGTTTGCATCCCTCTCTCCTTTCATTATCACTTCTTCCCCAGCCAACAGTGGACCATTATATGCTCCACCCTTCCTTGGTCATCTGTTTCTGGCCCTGATTTGTTCATGCCTTTTCCTACCTCCAGTCCCCCACCCCCCCTTTGTTTTCACTGAAGAATGGTGCCGACCCAAAACATCACCCATCCTTTTTCTCCAGAGCTGCTGCCTGACCCACTGTGTTACTCCAGCACTTTATGTCTATCTTCGGTATAAACCAGCAGCTGCAGTTCCTTCCTACACCCTCCATGTATTTTGCATGTTTCAATGTGGGGAAACTATCACTGAGAAAGCAGCTGGGCAGCTGAGGGGGAGCAGGAGAGTTGGGACTGTTGGGAAATAGCAGTGAGCTCTGTGTCCATAGGCTGAACGGGGTTAAGGAATGTGTGGAGATATTCAAGCTCAAGTTGCAGTACCAGGTAGAAAGAAATGACTGCAAATGAGATTGGTTAAATATCATTTATTTTGTGTCAGTCATAGTACCTTGCAGAACCTTGAGTGCTTCTGGTTTCTTGAGCAGTTGGCTTGCTAGTGTTCCTGTGTTATCTGGAGAATCACTTATCCCAGCGTCGACTAGAACCCTTATGCACTTGGCATGTTGACCTGCACAGGCCATGTGTAAAGCTGCAAAAGAAATAACAAATTATGTGTAGGAAGGAACTGCAGATGCTGGTTTACACCAAAGTAAATCAGTGGGTCAGGCAGCATCTCTGGAAAAAAGGGATAGGTGACATTTCAGGTCTGAAGACTCAGTCTGAAGAAGGGTTTTGGACTCTCAGTCTGAAGAAAGGTTTCAAGCCGAAACCTCACCTATTCCTTTTCCACTGAGATGCCGCCTGACCCGTTGAGTTACTCCAGCATTTTGTGTCTATCTTCGAACTTACAATTATGTTGTAGATGAAAATCACAGGACAGACAGTTATTTTGAAGTGTAGTCACTTTAAAAGACACAACAGCCTGAAAGCAGCATCACAGGTAGATGGTGTGGTCAAGAAGGTTTCTGGTACATTGGCCTTTTATCAGTCAGGATACTGACTATAGAAGTTGGGTAGACAAAAATGCTGGAGAAAACCTTTGATTTTCCAGCATCTGCAGTTCCTTCTTAAATATAGAAGTTGGGTTCCTATGTTACAATTGTACAAGACGTTAGTGAGGCTACATTTAGAATATAGTGTTCAGTTTTGGCCACCCTGCTATAGGAAAGATGTTGTTAAGCTAGAAAGAGTACAGAGAAGATTTATGAGGATGTTGCCAGGACTTGAGGGCCTGAGATATAGGGAAAGGTTGGGTGGGCTAGGACTATGCACAGAGTCTTTTACCCTGAGTATGGGAATCAAGAACCAAAGGATATGTGTTTAAGGTGAGAGGGGAATGATTTAATAAAAACCTGAGGGGCAACTTCTTCCACACAGAGTAAAGCGGGTATGAGCTGTCAGAATAAGTAGAAGAAGGTGTCAGCTGTCAGTAAGGGAGGCACGGTGGCGCAGCGGTAGAGTTGCTGCCTTTCATCGCTTGCAGCACCGGAGACCCAGGTTCGATCCTGACTATGGTGCTGTCTGTACGGAGTTTGTACTTTCTCTCCGTGACCATGTGGGTTTTCTCTGAGATCTTCGGTTTCCTCCCACACTCCAAAGACATAGGTTAATTGGCTTGGTATAAGTGTAAATTATCCCTAGTGTGTGTCGGATAGCGTTACTGTGCTGGGATCGCTGGCCGGCACGGACTCGGTGGGCTGAAGGGCCTGTTTCCGTGCTGTATCTATAAACTAAAAGTAGTTGAGGTAAATGCTATAAACAATATTTAATAGATGTTTGGATAGATAAATGGATAGGAGAGGTTCAGAGGGATATGGGCCAAAGATGGGCAGGTGGGACTAACGTAGATGGGGCATTCTTGGTCGGCATTGACAAAGGGCTGTTTCCATGTTGTAGGACTCTATGATCCTGTAACAGTGAAATCCTGCAGTAACTCCCTTAGACAGTACTGGTGATGTTGGTAGAGGAACACATTTTGCCTAGTGCCTTGCAAAATTTCCCCTGAACTTCTTCAAAATAGGATCTCTTGCAAGCAAGACATTGGTTATACAGTCAACTGGCCATAGGAAAGGATGAAACCTGGTAAGTCCTAGCCCCTTCTGGCGTTTCTTACCAACAATGGTCCAGAGTCGTGTCATTCTCGTGATGAACAATCAGTTCAGTTAGATGCTAGCAACAGCCGATGAGATTGTAGACAATGATTAACGCAGGACAGTCACTGATAAGCAACCTGAGTCTGAAAGGAAGCATTAAAGCTTGATCTGCTGATTTCGAACCAAAGTACTACAAAAACAAACTCTAATGTTATTTTCAGTATCCAGTGTGACCTCAAGCACACTGTAATTTAGTGGGCATAAGGATCTCTGAGTGTGCTGGTTAATATAGTTTAGTTTTGTTTAGAGATACAACACAGAAACAGTCCCTTCAGCCCACCGAGTCTGCGTCGACCACGTCCCTGCACATTAACACTATCCTATACACACACACACACTGGGGACAATTTACAATTTTATCAAACCTGTACTTCTTTGAAATGTGGGCGGAAAACTGGAGAAAACCCACGCAGGTCACGGGGAGAATGTACAAACTTCGTACAGACAGCATCCGTAGTCAGGATCGAATCCGGGTCTCTGACGCTGCAAGGCAGCAACTCTACGGCTGCACCACCGTGACCCCCTTAGAAATTGGTTATTAATGTGGTAAAGAGGCATCTCAATGGAGGTTGTGAGTGTCTACACTTAATGGCCACGGGATTTTGCTTAATCTCTAAACGAGTTAAAAAGAGAAATCTCACCTGAGCGACCTTTGAAATCCTTTGCCTGCACATCGGATCCTAGTGTAAGCAGTGTCTCAAGAGTGCTACTGTGCCCTTCCTTCAAAAGACAGAAAAAAACACAAAGTTTGTTTGCCAGCGAGCAAAGTTACTTAATCTTCTGCCTATGATAGACATTTACTCTAAAAAGAAAATGGAGTTTCTAATCTTCAGTCAACAGCTTGTGCACGCACACTGTTGTAGAAGTTATATGAGAATTTTTATAGAATTTATTTTACCCTGCTGCGTAGGAGAGGTGACTGTATCAAATGAAACGGGGCATCAATAAGGTGAATAGCCAGTCTTTTCCACAAGGCAGAGTCTAAAACTGGAGGGCATAGATTTAAGGTAAGAAGGGAAAGATTTAAAAGAGACCAGAGGGGTAATTTTCGCCACACTGAGAGTTTTGCGTATATGGAACGAGCTGCTCGAGGAAGTGGAAGAGGTGGGTATAATCACACCATGTAAAAGCCACTTGGACATTATGCAGGTTAGTCTCCTGTAAAACACAGTGCTGAAGGAGCTCAGTGGGTCGGGCAGCATCTGTGGAGGGAACAGACAGGTGACGTTTCGGGTCGGGATCCTTCTTCAGACTGATTGCTCAAGATTCCAGCATCTGCGGCTACCTTGTGTCTCAAGGTTAATCTCCTGTGCTTCTCACACTGACAAAGCAACAGTGACCAGGGCTCTTGTTCCCAACCTTCAGCCCATTTCTGCTTTTTCAAAGGATGTGACAGTGGCCTAGGCTGCTGCAGTGTAGACCAGCATTCTCCTTAATTTCATTGGCAGGCTTTCTCTTAGCAACAGAATCTTGGCTGGGAACCCAGGTCGTCTGCCCGATTAACCCCGATTTAGGAAGCTGGCTTCAGGAAGAGTTGAAGCAGGTAGCCAAGAGGTCCTGCCCTGGTATAGGGTATGCCATTGACCAAGGGATTAACGCAGCCTACAGTTTAATTAGAACCTTACATGGGGAAGCTGATGAAATACTTCCTTAAATCCAGGTTAACCACGTAATAGGAAATTGAACTTTCAGTTTGTCAAGCACGCATAAGGTACCGGGTAATTCTCACGACATTCTCTTTATACAATGCAAGGTATGTGATAGGTTATGTGATAGGAGCAGAATTAGGCCATTCGGCCCATTAAGTCTACTCTACCATTCAATTATGGCTGATCTATCCCCTCTAACCCCATTTTCCTGCCTTCTCCCCACAACCCCTGACACACGTACTAATCAAGAGTCTATCTATCTCTGCCTTCACAGCCTTCTGTGGCAAAGAATTCCACAGATTCACCACCCTCTCTCCTTCCTAAAGGAACATCCTTTAATTCTGAGGCTATGACCTCCTGTCCTGGATTCTCCCATTAGTGGAAACATCCTCTCCACATCCATTCTATCCAAGCCTTTCACTATTCGACCACCATCCAATTATATTAAATAAATGGTTTTAAATGAATTATGGACCTTTACCCGCAGTTGGTTTATATATGTACCAACTATGACCATAGCCCAGACTTTCTGATTACCATTATTTTCTCATTGTTACCGAACATAATTATTTACTTCAAAGCAAACCCCAAGTTACTGCCTCAAATACCCATTAACGATGCTCTAAGAATGCCAGTTTCTGTAGACATTGATTGAATAGAAAAAAAGATTTATGTTTTGTGAGCCTCCTCAGTGCAGAAGCAAATGCATATTTAGTGAGTGAGAGGATGGTTTGTAACAGGCTAAATCAGAAACATATAGACTAAAAAATAATCTGCTGGAGGAACTCAACATTATCTGTGGAGAGAAATGGACAGTCGACGTTTCAGATTTGGATCCTTCAACTGAACTGAAAGAGTAGAGGGGAGATGGCCGGTGCAAAGAGGTGGGTGCAGAGTGCGAATAGGCCTGGCAAGCTGCAGGTAGATCCCAGGAAGATGGTGGAGAGAAGGATGCAAATAGTGCCAGAAGCTCGGAGGTGGGTGGTGACAAAATGGGTTTAGGACCAGAGGGCACAGCCTCAGAATAAAAGGACGTACCTTTAGAAAGGAGACGAGGAATTTCTTTAGTCAGAGGGTGGTGAATCTGTGGATTTCATCGCCACAGACGGTTGAGGAGGCCAAGTCACTGGGTACTTTTAAAGCAGAGATTGACAGGTTCTTGATTAGTAAGGGTATCAAAGGTTACGGGAAAAAGGCATGATAATGGGGTTAAGAGGAAAATATAAAGCAGCCATGATTGAATGGCGCAGTAGACTCGATGGGCTGAATGGCTTAATTCTACTCCTATGACTTATGAACGTGAACTTTTAAGGTGAGAGGGCCAATGTCTAAAGGAGATGTATGGGGCAAGTTTTTTTAAAAACCTGAAATGTGATGCCAGGGGAGCTGATAGGGAGAAGGGTTTCGGCCCGAAACGTTACCTATTTTCTTCGCTCCATAGATGCTGCTGCACCCGCTGAGTTTCTCCAGCATTTTTGTGTACCTTCGATTTTCCAGCATCTGCAGTTCCTTCTTTAACACAGTGACATTTAAGATGTCTTTTAGATAGGCCCATGGATATGCAGGGAATAGATGGACATGGATCATGTGCAGGCAGATGAGATTAGTTTATCTTGACATCATATTCAGCACAGACATTATGGGCCGAAGGGCCTGCTCCAGTGCTGTATTTTTCTATGTTTTAGTTTAGGAAACGGAAAAATAAATTAAAACGACTAACAACCAGAAGCTCCAGTTGGCCATGGTAAACAGAATGCAAGTGCTCAGCAAAGCAGCTCATTATATTCCGACATGCTTCACCTTCCTTTCCTAACAGATCCCTTCACCAACAGTCCACCAACAAGTGGGCTAGCTGCTGACAAGACTGCAAACCAGACCTCTAGGACCTCCCCAACCAGGGGAAATTTGGCTGAGCAGCTTTGTGCGAGATCCCACCGCAATTAGCAGTGGGCTATATCGTGGTGAGCCCGACATGAGTGGAAATCAATAATGAAAAGAGATTCAGGCCAGACCATCATCGCAGTGAAGAAGCTGATCAAGTAATGTGCCTTACAATCAGTCGTAGGCATTGACTGACCACAGATGCACCAAAACATCTCTGTGACTCCACTGGGCAGTGTAATTGTTTTTAAACAGATTCACCAGAAGTTAATTATAACTACAAAATAGCAAAACAGGAAATCCCGCTATAGTCGCCTTGTATCACCATCCCAAATGTTTTTGTAACGCTTTAACAGTAGTGACATCTTAATGGGCAGAGGGAAATGTATTTCTGAGCTTTGTAGTGGATCATCCAGTTTTAATTGAGCTTTTTAAGTGTGAAAACAAGACAATCAGTACAGCAGCACGATTGCTGTCAAATTCTTCACAACTGACCTTGGCCGCGTAATGCAGGGCCGTCAGCTTCATATCCGTGGCTCCCTCATTTACATTCACGCCAAGCTCCATGACCAGGAAGTGAATAGCTTTGTCCTGTGCTGTCACCGCAGCTCGATGCAGAGACTGCGCCCCCAAAACGTCGGCGGCCGAGAAATTCGCCTGAAATGGACAGAGAGTTTTGAGGGTCACCGCAACGAACAAGCTGCAGAATTGTCACCGTATGGCCTGGGTAGAATGGATGCAGAGAGGATGTTTCCACTAGTGGGAGAGTCTAGGACCGGAGGCCATAGCCTCAGAATCAAAGGATGTACCTTCGGAAAGGAGATGAGGAGGAATTTATTTAGTTAGAGGGTGGTGAATCTGTGGAATTCATTGCCACAGAAGGCTGTGGAGGCCAAGTCAATGGATATTTTTAAGGCGCGGATTGAGTTTCTTGATTAGGACGGGTGTCAGGAGTTATGGAGGGAAGGCGGGAGAATGGGGTTGAGAGGGAAACATAGATTAGCCACCATTAAATGGCGGAATAGACTTGATGGTATGAAAAAGGCCTAATTCTGCTCATAACTTATGAACCTTATCAGGTCCAATACAATAGAGCATACCAAAAAGTGCTCTAAGGAATGCCAGATGAAGAGAAGCAAATGAAGAGAAGGGCAATGGTGCATTTAAAGGGAAGCTAGATTGCTTACTTATTTACTTGGTGGCCATTCAGTCCATTGGATCCATACTGTTCCTCAATCGAGCAATCCCTTCAGTCGCCCTCACCCTGTTGTTATTTTCCACGTAGCCTGTAACTTATTCTCACCCACTTACCTATCAACTCCCTTTGATTCATGTGCTTCCTACCTAAGGGGTCATTAACAGTAACCAATTAACCTACCAATAAGTTGTGGGAAGAGAGAGGAAACGGAACCCTTGTGGTCATGGGGAGAACATGCAAACATCACACAGGCAGCACCGCTAAGAGTAGAATCGAAACTGGGTCACTGGTGTTTGTGGCAGCTGCACTAACTGTTGTGCTACTGTGCCACCCATGTACATAATGTATAACGATTTATTCACTGGGTAGGGTTGTCTTCTTGTGAGCAGGCAAATAAAAGTTTCACATATTAGACAACGAAAGATATAGCATGGAAACAGACCCACCTAGTCCACACAGACCATAAACCACCCACTATTAAGTTTCCATCGCCAGATTTTATCACCCACACATGAGGCAATTTATAGTTAACCGATCAAACTGCATGTTTGAGATGTGGGAGGAAATGTGTGCAGCCACAGGGAGTATGTGCATAAACAGCATACTCTACATAAACAGCACCCGAGGTAAGGGTTGAAACCGAATGTCTGGCAAATTAAGGTAGTAGCTGCACTAGCTTCATCACTAGTGATGGAAATAGATTGGTGTTCAGGAAGCACATGTAAGCTAGATGTTGAAATAAGGAACTGCAGATGCTGGTTAATACACAAAAGGACACAAAGTGCTGGAGTAACTCGGCAGGTCAGACAGCATCTCTGGAGAACATGGACAGGTGACGTTTCGGGTCTCCTAGACTTCGGGTCTTGAACCAAAATGTCACCTATCCATGTTCTCGAGAGATGCTGCCTGACCTGTTGAGTTACTCCTTTCACATGTAGGCTAGACTGGAGAAGATGGCAAATTGTCTGCTCTGATAACCCTGTAGATTCATCACCAAAATTAGTTTTTCATTCCAGATGTATTTAAGTTACTTAAATTTAAATTCCTCGGTGCTGTGGTGGGGGTTTGAACCCATGTTCTGGGATCACTAGTCCAGGTATCTGAATGCAACTCTAATAACCTAACCATTATGCTACCAAATCCTTATGGAAGAGATCAAGGAAAAGAGGGATTCAAGAGAGAACACCACAATATGCTGTTGGAGATAGATATTACAAGTCTAAGTGGGACCCGTTGGGTCCCAGCATCACACGGGAGGGCTGGTCCCCCAATACAATATTCCACCTCTTCACCAATTCCAATATTGGTGGCCGGTGGGGGGGGGGCTTTCTGGAGCGCTAGTATGGGTGTTGTGGGCTGAAGGGTCTGGTTTCCAGAGGGCTAGTATGGACATTGTGGGCCGAATGGATTCTTGGTCTGACGGCTCAGTCACTCAAGCCTGTTGTGCTGGCAGCTCACTCACGGCTTGTGGGCTGGCAGTTGACTCACGGCTATTCCTTAAAATTCCATTTCAAGCAGGGTGCAAGGCCACCAAATTCAAGTGCAGTTTCATACCATTTCAAGCCGGGTGCAAGGCCACTAAAGACAGCGAGTCGTGACCTCTCCCTCCTCCATCTTGCAGAGACTGAGCCACGCCCACACTTCTGGGTTTTATAGTCCCTCCCCCTCCCACCAGAAGGGGTGTGGCCTTCATGGCGTGGTTGACGGGAGAGAGAATCTCAACATTTTTTAAACACTAATAACTCTTTTATTTTTCATTGATGGGAAAAATCCTCGGCACCTGATGAGCGGAAGGGGACTCTGAGTAAGATGGCCAAAAATCACAGCCGTACGTGGTAGCGTTTTTTCTAAAATCAATATAAAGCGCAAACAGGAAGTGGTCAAGATTATATAGAAGGCAAGGCAACTTTAATTAGGCAAGGCAACTGTAATTAGGCAACACAGCTTTAGCATTTCCAAACCAAAGGCAACACAGCTTTAGCATTTCCAAACCAAAGGCAACACAGCTTTAGCATTTCCAAACCAAAGGCAACACAGCTTTAGCATTTCCAAACTATATTTTCAAACCACATTAAGGGCACTGACAGGTCAGTAGACATGTGTTCAGTGTTATTCACAGCTCAGACTGAGAGACGTGACCCTCTCGCTCCCCCATCTTGCAGAGACTGACTGAGGCACTCAACACTTCCGGGTTTTATAGTCCCTCCGGAAGGGGCGTGGCCTTCAGGAGAGAGAATCTCAAAAAAAATTTAAACACTAATAACTCTTTTATTTTTCATCGATGGGAAAAATCCTCTTGTCCTGCGCAGCGGAGGGGGACTGAGTAAGATAGCCAACATCACAGCCATAAGTGGCAGCGTTTTTTCTAAAATCAATATACAGAACAACAGAAAGTGGTCAAGATCAGACTTTTAGTAATATAGATAGATATTCACACTGGACCTATTGGGACAAATGATGTTCCTCTGATGTGATGTAACTATGCGGTTGGTTTTGATGGATTAACAGGTATGTGAAATAAGGCAAGGAATCGTATGCAATGTTGTTGGTTTAACAAAACAATTTTCTATCATTTAGAAAAATATATAAAACAGTTGCACATAAATTTAACACCATCAACATTATATGCAGAATTACAGAAAATGTATGACTCAAAAGGCATTCAACCTCATGGACCTGAAGGGGAGTTGGGCGGCAATGTATTCAACTGAATCGCATCTTCCAGATCTCAGTCCGCAGCTCTGGCCAGGATTCTTCAATTACACATCCACGTTCTATCTAAAGGTGACGGGGGGTTTCGTGTTACCATTCTGTCAGAAGGGTTTCCCCGAGGCCCTACCATTCTCCAAGTGAAAACAATTTTCCTCATCCTCCTACTAATCTTCCCACCAATTATTTTAAACCTATGCCCCCCCCCTGATTTTCAATTCCTGTGTTAGTAGAAATAGGACTTTCCTCTTTGCCTGATCTCAGGTCCCTCTTCATTATACGCACGCCGATTAAATCTCTCCTCAGCTTCTCTGCACTTTACTCTGTGTAAAGTGGCAACCACAATCAGTCATATTTCTTACACTGTGGTCCTAGTTTTGTACAGTATCTGTCAGATTTGGCATTGGACTAGGTTTTCCAGTTTATTAGATTGTATTCCTCTCAATAACCCTACACACTTTTATTTAGAAAGGGATGTTGCTTAGTAGAATAATAAATTTGCCAATGAATCCAGTAAGTTGTGAGGGAGCGCAGGAAACAAAGTCCTGGTAAGTCTCAAAAGGAGTGCGGGGAAACAGAATCAGATGAGTTTAAAGGGAATTCGCGAACCAGGGCCCAGACTGCGAAAGAGAGCTTGGAAATTCGAACCTGATAGATGCAGGGGATTTCAAAAGAGTTGAAGAGTGAATTATCAGAGTCCTGCTTTATACATTTCTGTCATAACCTGCTTGTTTTTATATTCAATACTTTCTAAAGTCAGCATATAAATATATTTTTAACCAGTCTGTCAACCAATCCTGCTATAGTTAAGATAAATGTTTATTTGTTGGTATAGTATTATCAGTTGTATCGAGATACAGTAAAACATTTTTTTGCGTGCCATTTAGGTAAATCGCAGGACTCATTAGTAAACAGCACACAATAGTAAATGGGTGGCACAGTGGTGCAGTAGACTTGCTGCCTTAGTGCCAGAGACCTGGGTTTCGATCCAGAACTATGGAGTTTTGTTTGTATGGAGTTTGTTCGTTTTCCCTGTGACCGTGTGTGTTTTCTCCAGGTGCTCCGGTTTCCCCCCACCATCCCCAAAGCGTGCAGGTTTGCAGGTTAATTGGCTTCTGTAAATTATCCCTAGTGTGTAGGATAAAACTGGTGTACAGGGATCGTTGGTCGTCGTGGGCTCAGTGGGCTGGCAGGCCCGGTTTCCACACAGTATCTCTAAACTACACTAAATAGATGCAAGTAGACTCACCTGGGGCAGCACACAAAGTGTCACCATGCTCCAGGGCCATCTTGAACTGAATGGAAGCACAAGTCTGTACATGCCCGGGTGTTCCACATACTCCCTACTTCCCCGATTTAACACTTGATCACCCATCCACTGTGGCGTGTGTATCTAGGCTGTGTAAGGAAAGTGCATAAAGAATGACCCACATGTATAATTTATAGCAAAACACAAACTGCTGGAGGAATGGAGTAGAGCTGGCTGCTTCTGGGGAGGGAATGGACAGGCAAGGACCCTTCTCCATATAATTTATAGCAATGATTTGGCATGGTTTCTGAACATTCTTTTTGGCTTGTCACGTCCTTCTGAGCTATTTAAACAGAGAGAGCTTAATGGCCCTGTCCCACGGTACGAGTTCATTCCAAGAACTCTCCCGAGTTAAAAAAAAAGAAACTCATGGTAAGCACGGAGAATGAACATAGCGGGTACGTCGGAGCTCGGGAACGTCTCTTAGCGGCTCATAACGCTAACGGTAGGTACTCGGGAAGACTCGCTAATGGCAGGTAAGCTCAGGAAGACTCGTGAAGATTTTTCAACATGTTGAAAAATGTCCACGAGAGCCCCGAGTACCAACGAGCGGCCATTACCGTAAATCTCCAAGTTCGAATCAGGGCAAACTCGGGAGAGCTCTTGGAATGAACTCGTACCGTGGGACAGGGCCATTACACTCCAGTTGGCTGCAGTCAGATCACAACTCACCCCGTGCCTGTGCAGCAAGAGCTTTGCAATCTTGATGTGGCCATGCTGCACCGCGTCCATGAAGGGTGTAACACCACAGCTGTCCTTGGCATCTGGTCCATAAGCACATCTACAAACAATGGACAGTAACATTTCAAAGCCAGCCATTCCTGATCTTCCAACAAAAACACATTCTTCTTCTTCTTCTTCTTGCATATGGCACGCACAGCCTAAAGTTGTAGAACAACGTGTTCTATTTGATCTTATTTGATTGTGCACGCCTGGTTGATTGCATTCGTTGAAACAGGGCGGACCACGTGACCAAGGTTGCAATCTCCCACCCCAAAAACACATTGACAATGCATGAAGTAAGGTTGACGTGGATGCTAAAAATTGCAAAAATTTTGGAATGGAAGATCACAACTGTGCTCAAACTAGGTTTTCATGGCATTGAGGATAACAGGGTATAAACCATTCCCACCGACAGTGCAGGATGAGTGCAGAGCCTAAACATTAGAGCCTTTCATGAGAAGTTAAGAAGTACTTTTACATGCAGAAACTTGGAAGTGTCTCTTACAAATGGTCCCAGGGCACAGCAGTGCTGCTGATAGAGCTGGTGCCTCACAGAGCTAGAGACCTGGGTTCAGTCCTGAACTTGGGTGCTGTCTGTATGGAGTTTGTACATTTATCCTGTGACCACATGGGTTTCCTCAGGGTGCTCCAGTTTTCTCCCAGATCCCAAACTCATGGAGGTTTGAAAGTAAATTGGTCCTGTGAAGTGGGATATCATAGAACTAGTGTGAACAGGTGATCGATGGTTGGTGTGGATTTAGGGGCCAAGGGACCTAGTATTTCCATGCTGTATCTTTCATCAATCAATTGTTATTTTCAAATTTGAATGCACGATTTAGGATAACAAAAGATTGTGAGGGAGCTGGGCCAAGGCATATATCTAGAGTTAAGTCACAGATCGACTACAATCCCACTGAATATGGAAATGGACTCAAGCAGTGTAGTGGCCATTTGTCTTATTTTAGGGTGTGCCATTAATTATGGCCTGTGCCTTTAAATTTTAGACTGCCCGTTATTATGTGGGTGGGATTTATGACGTATTCTAGGGCGTGTTTGGAGCTAAGTTTCTTGCGCAGAAGCTTAGTTTTTAGTATAGTTTTGGACCAGCATGAGGAAGGCATACCCTTTGACCATGCGAAGCGTAACAGAGGCACGAGGAGTTTTCTAACCTTTAAAGCGATATGCTGGAGTTTGATGAAGATTATAGTGTACGAAGCGGAAGAAGGTTGGATGTACCTTATTGTTTTTCATCAACAATAAAGAATCTATTAATCAAAAGACTGTTATGAAGATTTATCTATGAAGAAGCTCTGAAGGTCTCTGACGGAAAGCTCATATGCGTATAACAACATTCTCCTTAATCACGTAGTCCACTTAGTGGCTAGAGGGAGTAATCTCTTGAACGATATAAAGATCTGCCGCTACATTAAGTCAAAGGATACCTCCGACGGGGGGGGGGGGTGAAAGACAGTCCCAGAGAGTGGGACAGAAGATTTGGCTAAGATCTCGAAAGAGGTTTTGGCCAGAAGACCGGTTCCAGCCGAGGAACTGAAGACAATAGATCTCAGCGAAGAGACTTATCTGAAGATCTGAAGACATTATCAAGATATTGTGAGTAGAAATCGACTATTATTTCTTTGAATTTTGAAGCTGCAAAGCTTTAATTTTAAACGGCTTCTGTAAGAAGAGCCAGAAAGCTAGCCACTAGCTTGGAAGATAGCCAATAAAAGTGTTTTTCTATTGTCTGGAGATATCCAGTCAGTCCGACCTTGGAAATTGTTTTGAAGTCTTGATAACACGCATTCCTTATGAACTAACGTTACCATTGAGCCCATGGATGTTTGAGAGATGTTGTCTACAATATCAGTTTGTTATGGTTCTGATGAAAATGTTGACAAAACAAAATTAGAACAACCAGCAGAGGACTTTGTTCGTTCAATTTAAAGACTTGGCAATCTGCCAAGACCTGTTTAAAATAATGGAGCCAGAAGATGAAGAAAGAGCCATGCCTGAGGAACCAAAAGGTGGCGAAGTCAAGCTTAGTCAAGGACAAGCTGCCTACCTGAAAGAAACTAAGAAGGAGGAAAACTCGATATGGGAACAAGTTAACGAGTCAATTGAAAGCTACAGAGAACTCATGTATCGAGAAGAAACAGATAATACACAAGCTGCCTACTTGAAAGAAACCGAGGAGAGAAACAAATTATGGAAGCAGGTTACCAGATTAATTGAAAAACAGAAGAAACTAATGGAATCAGTACAGAACGCGATCAAAGTAGAATCTAATCTGGGCCAACTATGGAACCTCTGTCAAGACGTTGGAAAGAAACAAAATGTCCTGCTGTGTTCACAGCCATCTCGGGAAGAACGTGTAAGACAGGGTGAAGATATTCAATGGTTTCATGGATAAGGCAGAGGAGTGGTTATCTGAAATTATTATTATTTTTTTAATAATATTTTTATTAGAAGCAAAGACATATTATGATAAAAACATTTAATGTATATCAATAGATAAAAAGTGAGAAAGAAAGAGAGAAGAGAAAAAAAAGAAAACACAAATGTCAAGATAAAAAAGAGTGGAATAATTTACTAATAATACATCATTGGAGATAGGTTCGTAGGTCATAAAGTATAACTTTTCATCTAATCCTAAGTTCAAGCTTCAGTTAGGTTCCCGTGCCAAACCGATCTACCCCTTCAAATAATCAATGAATGGAGACCATATTCTAACAAAAAGTTATTGTTTGTCCATTAAGACAAATCTGATTCTTTCCAGGTGTAGGGTCTCCGACATTTCCATAATTCACATTTTAATTGTGGGGGTTATAGGACCTTTCCAAAATTTTAATATTAATTTTTTGCCAGTTATTATATTGTAATCTAGGAAGTTTCTTTGGCTTGTTGTGAGTGTTAGACTTTGTTCTGATATTCCAAGTATTATTAGTTTTGAGTCGGGATCCAATTTAGTATTGACAACTTCAGAAATTATTCTAAAAATATCAATCCAGAAATTTTTAATTTTTATACAATTTGCAAAAGTATGTGTTAAGTTAGCCTCTAGATGTAGGCATTTATCACAAATAGGAGAGATATGTGGGAAAATTCTATTTAGTTTTGCTTTATAATAATGTAATCTGTGTAATACTTTAAATTGTATTAAAGCATGTCTGGCATTTAACGAGCATTGATGTATATATTGTAGACTTTCGTCCCAAATATCTTTCGTTATAGGTTGGCCTAATTCATTTTCCCATGTGTGTCTATATGATTCCATCGATGGGACCTCATTATCTAAGAGGGTGTTATAAATATCAGTTATTAATTTTTCTGTATTAGGATGTTTATTCAAACATTCGTCAAGGATTTCTGATTCCCTAGTCCTATAATTTTGTGTATTAGAATTAACATAATCTCCGAGTTGTAGATATCTAAAAAAATTATTTGAGTGTACTCCGTAGATCTGTTGTAACTCCTGAAATGAAAGAAAAGTGCCTTTCCTATAAAGATGTCCCATCTTTTTAATTCCATAATTTTTCCATTGTGTGAAACCTTTATCCAATATGAAAAGTTTAAATAAAGGATTGTTTACAATGGGAAAATAAAGTGATATATTATCCAATTTTAAAGCCTTTTTTAATTGTTTCCAGATTCGTATACCACTATGTATTATAGGGTTTTCCCTATAGGTTTTTTTGTGCAATTTTGTGGGAGCAAACATAATCGCACCAATTTCAAAAGGCAAACAGTCTTCCTTTTCCATCCTTAGCCAATCTGGTTGCTCATCCATTTCTTCCAGCCAGAAATTCATGTTTTTAATATGGACTGCCCAAAAATAAAACAAAAAATTTGGCAAAGCTAAACCTCCATTTATCTTTGATTTACATAAATGTGTTTTGCTTATTCTATGATTCTTATAATCCCAGATGAAACTTGTAACTAGAGAATCGACTTAAAAAAAACAAATATTGGGATATATGTCGGAATTGATTGAAATAGGTACAGTTATTACGGTAAAAAAAAATCATTTTTATAGCATTAATTCTACCAAACATTGAAATGGGAAGTGTTTTCCAATACTGAATATTCTTATGTAGTTTATTCAGTAAAGGTGAGAAGTTTAATTTAAATAAAAGAGTATATGTCTTAGTTACATAAATTCCTAAATATTTAAATTTTCCCTTAACTATTTTAAAAGGAAATTTTTGTAGTGTATGTAAATTGAGTTCCGTTATTGGCATGATTTCGCTTTTATTCTAATTAATTCTATATCCCAAAAACTGATCAAATTGAGTTATTAAATTTAATAGGTTTGGAATGCTAGTTTCTGGCTTTGTAATATATATTAATACATCATCTGCATATAAAGAGATTTTATTCATTGTGTCTTTAGTATTATACCCGTATATTTCAGGGTGGGCTCTAATGCTTTCTGCCAATGGTTCAATTGCAAGAGCGAATAATAATGGGGATAGCGGGCATCCTTGTCTACAACCTCTAGAAAGGTTGAATTTAGTTGATAACATTTGGTTTGTTAATATTCTAGCTGTTGGGTTAGAATATAAAAGTTTAACCCATGTATGGTACTTCTCTCCCAATTGAAATTTTTCCATCACCGAAAATAAATATGACCATTCTACCTGATCAAATGCTTTTTCAGCATCTAACGAAATAATTGCTAGATCAGCATTAGCTATTCTATTTGAGTATATAATATTGAATAGTCGTCTCAGATTATAAAATGAGTAACGTTTTGTAATAAAACCTGTTTGGTCGGTTATCTGAAATTATACCATAACTTACGCGCTTAACTGCTGGAGGTGCTATGCAACAAGGTGCTGGAATGGAAGATGAGATTACACCACGAGATAATATCTCAAAAGTATCTACACGAAGATCAGGACATAAATCTGGTTCTAAAGCCAGTTCGGTATCAAGGGTTTCTGATCGATTGGGAGTTGAAGCTGATCTAGCCGCTCTCTCAATAGAAGCGGATGCCTTGAAGAAGAAACATGAGATTGAGCAAGAAGAAGCAGAGATGAGACGACGAGAAGAACAGATGAAAGAGGAGATGAGACACCGAGAAGAACAGATGAAAGAAGAGTTGAGGCGACGAGAAGAACAGACGATGTTCAATAGATTCAGGATCAGTTCCTGTGGATTGGAGGATAGCTAATGTTATCCCACTTTTCAAGAAAGGAGCGAGAGAGAAAGGGAATTGCAGACCAGTTAGCCTGACATCGGTGGCGGGAAAGATGCTGGAGTCAATTATTAAAGAGGTAATAATGGGGCATTTGGATAGCAGTAAAAGGATTAGTCCAAGTCAACATGGATTTATGAAAGGGAAATCATGCTTGACTAATCTTCTGGAATTTGAGTATGTGACAAGTAAAATGGATGAAGGGGAGCCAGTGGATGTAGTGTATCTAGGCTTTCAGAAAGCCTGTGATAAGGTCCCGCACGGGAGACTGGCGACTAAAATTAGAGCACATGGTATTGGGGGTAGGGTGTTGACGTGGATAGAAAATTGGTTGGCAGGCAGGAAGCAAAGAGTAGGAGTGAACGGGTCCTTTTCAGAATGGCAAGCAGTGGCGAGTGAAGTGCCGCAAGGCTCGGTGTTGGGGCCGCAACTGTTTACCATATATATTAATGATTTGGAAGAGGGAATTAGGAGCAACACGAGCAAGTTTGCGGATGACACAAAGCTGGGTGGCAGTGTGAACTGTGAAGAGGATGTTAGGAGGTTGCAGGGTGACCTGGACAGGTTGAGTGAGTGGGCAGATGCGTGACAGATGCAGTAAAATTGAGATAAATGTGAGGTTATCCACTTTGGCGGCAAAAACAAGGGGGCAGATTATTATCTCAATGGGTAAGGGGGAGGTACAGCGAGACCTGGGTGTCCTTGTACACCAGTCACTGAAAGTTGATGTGCAGGTACAGCAGGCAGTGAAAAAAGCTAATGTTGGCCTTCATAACAAGAGGATTTCAGTATAGGAGTAAAGAGGTTCTTTTGCAGTTGTATAGGGCTCTGGTAAGACCACATCTGGAGTATTGTGTACAATTTTGGTCTCCTAATTTGAGGAAGGACATCCTTGTGATTGAGGCAGTGCCTCGTGTTCAGGCTTGTCTGCACACAATTTCTTAAATCTCATAAACAAAATAAACCTGTTCAAAAGTGCCAAGAAGCTTTTTGTATCTGGAACATTTCCTGTTGTTTTCCCACACACAATCGCCACTTGTCAGTTCACAGGACAATGATGATATTGTCAGAGAATCACACCCAAACCTGGGTAATGGTGACACCAGGAACCTGCCCCTACAGTTGTCAAAGAACAAAAGCTGCAATAGTATTGAGAAAATGATGCACTCTTGACAGAAGTAGTACTCGAGTCATCCCATATCTGTGGTGATACAAATCTCAACATGGGTAAAAAATAAGGCTGAATATTTCAGACGCATTGCTATCAAAGTTGGAATACTTGTGACACTGGTCTTTAGATCGGGCACCTAATATAGAAGACACAGCTCAAGCAGGGCCTTTAATAAGGGAGGACATCATTCACATCTGCGACGCTACTAACACTGCAGACAATGCAGCAGCAAGAATTCAAACATTCAGCATGTTGTGATAGAAGGCTGCATCATGCATTGGCCCAAGACCCAAAGCCTTTGCACTGCGGAGCCTGGTGTAGCTATTATGCATGCCTTAAAACAGAATGCTGCATTCAGCACCACTGTTATTGAAGATCACACTGTTTCAAAAAAAGGAGCTTACCTTTCCAGAAGTACTTTCACAGCCTCAGTACACCCGTGCATGGCTGAATAACAGAAACAATTTGCAGATTGAATCAATTGATGTTATTCTTACAATCCGTTCCCAAACAACCATATCTCAAAAGGGGCATTGTGTTTGCTGAAACGCTACTTAACAAATCTATTTTAGTTTTGTTTTAATAGAATTTGTCAATCGTACAATATATTCTGTGTCTAAATGATTTGCTGCTTTGGAAAAAATATCTGCACAAAAAGAAAACGTTTTTTTGTCCTGAGCTATTATCCACCTCATTGGAGACCCTCAAGACTATTTTAGATTGGACTTTGCTGGACTTTATCTTGCACCAATTGTTATTCCCTTTATCTTATATCTGTACACTGTGGACGGCTCGATTGTGTTCGTGTATACTCTTTCCGCTGACTGGATAGCAAGCAACAAAAAGCTTTTCACTGTGCCCCAGTTCATGTGACAATAAACTAAACTAAAACTAAAAACTAAATGTATATTGTGGCCCATTTGGTAGACTTGGAAGGCCATGGATTCAAATCTCAGGTTGAAAATTGAATCCTAAATAAAGTCAGATTTGATTTGACTTTGGCAAGAGGTCAAGTCAAATCACTTTGAGGTTTGAGTCCTAAATCATGAACAATGCTTTCAATCTAGTACCAAGGGGGATTCTGCTCTCTTAAAGGTACTGTCATTTGGACGAGTCAGTAATCCAAAGCCTCTTCTGTTCTCTGAGCTGATCCTAAAACATTAAATTGGCGAGGACAGTGGTATTTTCCCTAGTCCTGGCCAAATTGTCCCTCATTTAATACCGTCTAAATAGAGTAAGTGCTCAGTTATCACACTGGTTTTTGCAGAATCATACTAACGCCTTTCTTATAGTACAGCAGCACATACTGCCCTCAACTGGGACCGCAGTAGAGTTCTTCCTCATTTCTATCCACATTCACATGCCCAAGTTTTGAGATTAAATATTTTGTTTTAGTTTATTATTGTCACGCGAACCAAGGTTTACAGTGGCTTGCAAAAGTATTCATACCCCTTGATCTTTTCCACATTTTGTCACGTTACAACCACAAACGTAACTGTATTTTATTGGGATTTTATGTGATAGACCAACACAAAGTGGCGCATAATTGTGAAGTGGAAGGAAAATGATACGTGGTTTTCAAATTTTTTTACAAATAAAAAACTGAAAAGTGTCGCGTGCAAAAGTATTCAACCCCCTTTACTCTGATACCCCTAAATAAAATCCAGTGCAACCAATTGCCTTCAGAAGTCACCTAATTAGTAAATAGAGTCCATTTGTGTGTAATCTAATCTCAGTATAAATACAGCTGTTCTGTGAAGGCCTCAGAAGTTTGTTAGAGAACATTAGTGAACAAACAGCATCATGAAGCCCAAGGAACACACCAGACAGGTCAGGGATAAAGTTGTGGAGAAGTTTAAAGCAGGGTTATGTTATAAAAAAATATCCCAAGCTTTGAACATCTCACGGACCACTGTTCAATCCATCATCCGAAAATGGAAAGAGTATGGCACAACTGCAAACCTACCAAGACATGGCCGTCCACCTAAACTGACAGGCCGGGCAAGGAGAGCATTGATCAGAGAAGAGCCAAGAGGCCCATGGTAACTCTGGAGGAGCTGCAGAGATCCACAGCTCAGGTGGGAGAATCTGTCCACAGGACAACTATTAGTCGTGCACTCCACAAATCGGGCCTTTATGGAAGAGTGGCAAGAAGAAAGCCATTGTTGAAAAAAAGTCATAAGAAGTCCCGTTTGCAGCTTGCCACAAGCCATGTGGGGGACACAGCAAACATGTGGAGGAAGGTGCTCTGGTCAGATGAGACCAAAATTGAAGTTTTTAGCCTAAATGCAAAACGCTATGTGTGGCGGAAACCTAACACTGCACATCACCCTGAACACACCATCCCCACTGTGAAACATGGTGATGGCAGCATCATGCTGTGGGGATGCTTTTCTTCAGCAGGGACAGGGAAGCTGGTCAGAGTTGATGGGAAGATGGAAGGAGCCAAATACAGGGCAATCTTGGAAGAAAACCTGTTAGAGTCTGCAAAAGACTTGAGACTGGGGCGGAGGTTCACCTTCCAGCAGGACAACGACCCTAAACATACAGCCAGAGCTACAATGGAATGGTTTAGATCAAAGCATATTCATGTGTTAGAATGGCCCAGTCAAAGTCCAGACCTAAATCCAATTGAGAATCTCTGGCAAGACTTGAAAATTGCTGTTCACAGACGCTCTCCATCCAATCTGACTGAGCTTGAGCTATTTTGCAAAGAAGAATGGGCAAAAATTTCAGTCTCTAGATGTGCAAAGCTGGTAGAGACATACCCCAAAAGACTTGCAGCTGTAATTGCAGCGAAAGGTGGTTCTACAAAGTATTGACTCAGGGGGGCTGAATACTTTTGCACGCGACACTTTTCAGTTTTTTATTTGTAAAAAAATTTGAAAACCATGTATCATTTTCCTTCCACTTCACAATTATGCACCACTTGGTGTTGGTCTATCACATAAAATCCCAATAAAATACATTTACGTTTGTGGTTGTAACGTGACAAAATGTGGAAAAGTTCAAGGGGTATGAAAACTTTTGCAAGCCACTGTGGATGAGGGAACTAAGTGTAACATATCTACTGTACAAAGTTAGGCTGAGGGGAAAGATGTGCTACAAGGAGGATATAAAGAGGCCTCAATTGATTTTAGACAAATTTGATGAGTGGGCAAATGTGTGGCAGATACAGATTAATGTGGATAAATGTCATTCTAAAAACAGAAAGACTGATTGTCTGATTGGTAATAAGACTGTGAAAAGAGAGGGTGCAACGAAACCTAGGTGAGACCGTATGCAACAGTGTCTGAAAGTAAGAATCTAGTGCAGCGAGAAGCAGAAAGGCAAATTATACACTGGTCTCCATTGCAAGAGGATTTGTGTACAGGAGTAAAAATATCTTGCTGCAGTTGCATAGCATCTCAGTGAAGCCCCATGTGGAATTTGTTTAATGCAATTCTTGTGTCCTTTTCTTAGGAACGATGGTCTTGTAGAGAGAGCAATGAAGATTTACTAGACAGGTTGCTGGGCTGGCAAGATTGATGTTACTGTACGTGGAGAGATTGGGTCAGTCAGACCAATGTTCACTGGAATATAGAATCAATATTTAGAAACCCATAACATTTGAATCCACAAACAGTGCTTAGCAACAGGGGAGAACTGTAGCTCAATCATTAAATATCTTCAGGGTGAAGGTAATATGTTTCTTAAAACCAAAGGGACCAAGGGATATGGGAAGAAGCTTGCAGGGTACCGAAGTGGAGGATCAGCCGTGATCCTGATGAATTGGTGGAGCAGATTCAATGGCTTAGCCCTGCTCCTTTTTTCTATTATTCTTAGTTTTGAGGGGATATGAGGAATTAGGTCACCGACCCACCAAGATCTCAATGAATGGCTAAAGAATCTATGGGCTAAATACTCTTGTCCCTACATTCTTGGAATAAGCATGATTGCAGGGCTTGTTTTGAAAGAGATAATATAACAACAGCAATTGTTGGCTTTTCTATATAAACCCAATTTCACAAATAAGAAGCAAACAGAAATGTCTACTTTTAAAGGCAAACAGTTAATCATGACCTAAATGATAAATCAAAGGAAATTTAACTAAACTGAGAATGTCTTGTAAACATGGAACTAGTGTCACCTCCTAGCTGTGGGAGGCCTACACTGCACTCATGATCAGGAGGGCTCATGAGCAAATACTGAAGCCGAGAGGCAGTCATCAAGGCCGTACATCATCAGTGGCCGAAGATAGACACAAAATGCTGGAGTAACTCAGCGGGACAGGCAGCATCTCTGGAGAGAAGGAATGGGTGACGAGACC
The DNA here is from genome assembly GCA_038087875.1 of Malacoraja senta. Taxonomy (NCBI): domain Eukaryota; kingdom Metazoa; phylum Chordata; class Chondrichthyes; order Rajiformes; family Rajidae; genus Malacoraja; species Malacoraja senta. The sequence goes on from JAXLNO010005870.1 coordinate 25,703, forward strand.
CTTCTTCAGACTCCAGGCCATAATCTCACAGAGCATTTCAGATTTTATCATTTCCGGCTGTCTGCCCATCTAAGCCTCCAACCTTAGAAACATAGAAAATAGAAAATAGATGCAGGAGTAGGCCCTTTGAGCCTGCACCGACCGCCATTCAATATGATCATGGCTGATCATCCTAAATCAGTACCCCGTTCCTGCTTTTTCCCCCCGGAATCCATTGATTCCGTTAGCGCTAAGAGCTAAATCTTTAACTTCTCCCCAAAATCCACAAACAGAACTGCCCTGGCAGACCACCAGCCTCATCAGTGGCTGCTTCTAAATTGACGGTCAAGCCCAGGAGCAAATCCATGACGTGATCCTCCAACTAAGCTGTTACTTTCTGAGTCAAGCAGCCCAAAGAACAAAAGCAGCCAAAACAGAGAAGTATTCCCAAGGGGTTCCTCTTCAATCTTCCTTCTTAGCAAAACAATTTGAGCTTTTTATTCTCAGAATGTGTTTTCCAGAGTTCCCCATGGTTGCAAAGATCATCAATTCCAGTGCACACTTCAATTCCAATAGAATCTGCCTCACTCAAAATGTCTTTAAGTAATAACACAATGACACAAGAAACTGCAGATGCTAGAATCTTGAGCAAAACACTACGTTTTGGAGTAATTCACCGGGTCCCGTTGAGTTATTCCAGCATTTTGTGTTTTTCTTAGGAAGGCACGATGGTGCTGCGGTAGAGGTTCTGCCTTACAGCGCCAGAGACCCGGGTTCAATCCTGACTGCGGGTGCTTGTCTATGTGGAGTTTGTACGTTCTCCCCGTGACTTGCCTGGGTTTTCTCTGGGATCTCCAGTTTCCCCCGACATTCCAAAGACGTACAGGTTTGCAGGTTAATTGGCTTGGTGTCATTGTAAATTGTCCCTAGTGTGTGTATGTAGGATAGCGTTAGTGCGCGGGGATCGCTGGTCAGCACGGATTCGTTGGGCTGAAGGGCCTGTCCCGCGCTGTATCTTTAAACTAAACTAAATAACGTCATATTTCTATTAGCAGCGAATGAGACTTGCCTGTGGAAGTAGAATTTGTGTGGAGCACATCGAAACACCGAGGCTTCTGCTTCCTTCAACTTTCCCTTCCTTCTGACCACAATAATCTTTGAAAACGATAGACTGCAGTCATTTAACTACTAGAAGATACACCAGCTTTTTGTGTCTAACTCAGCGGGACAGGCACCATCTCTGGAGAGAAGGCCTGGGTGACGTTTCGGGACGAGACCCTTCTTCAGACCCTTAACTAATATTTGTTTTACCTCATCACATCCTCAAGGTCTTGGACTTTCTTGTGGCGATACAACCAATAAAATAAACTGTGATTATACAATCTTATAATATACAATCTTGCTTGTTGAAAGGATTAAGGAGAGAGACCATTTCTTCGGGTAGGCAAGTTCTGAACAAGGCATAACCTTAAGATTAGAGCAAAAAAGAGGAAAGCTGCTAGAGAAACTCAGTAAATCAGGAGACATTTGTGGAGGGAAATGGAGAGGCATTTTGGATTGAGATCCTAAAGACATTCCAGGTACAGCAGGCAGTGAAGAAAGCGAATGGCATATTGGCCTTCATAACAAGAGTAGTTGAGTATAGGAGCAAAGAGGTCCTTTTGCAGTTGTACAGGGCCCTAGTGAGACCATTGGAGTATTGTGTGCAGTTTTGGTCCCCTAATTTGAGGAAGGACATTCTTGCTATTGAGGGAGTGCAGCGTAGGTTTACAAGATTCATTCCCGGGATGGCAGGACTGTCATATGCTGAGAGAATGGAGCGGCTGGGCTTGTACACTCTGGAGTTTAGAAGGATGAGAGGGGATCTTATTGAAACATATAAGATTGTTAAGGGTTTGGACACGCTAGAGTCAGGAAACATGTTCCCGATGTTGGGGGAGTCCAGAACCTGGGGCCACAGTTTAAGAATAAGGGGTAAACCATTTAGAACGGAGACGAGGAAACACTTTTTCTCACAGAGAGTTGTGAGTCTGTGGAATTCTCTGCCTCAGAGGGCGGTGGAGGCCGGTTCTCTGGATACTTTCAAGAGAGAGCTAGATAGGGCTCTTAAAGATAGCAGAGTCAGGAGATATGGGGAGAAGGCAGGAACAGGGTACTGATTGGGGATGATCAGCCATGATCACATTGAATGGCGGTGCTGGCTCGAAGGGCCGAATGGCCTACTCCTGCACCTATTGTCTATTGACTGAAATAGAGGTGTTGTAGCTAGTTTAAAGGGATGGGCGAGTTCTCACAGTTAAGATTAGAAGTACAACATAATGTCAGGAACCAGTTGTCCATAAAGTGTAGTGGAAATCTAGAACATTTTTCAAAATATCGGTAAAGTGAGGGGAGAACGGAAAAATCGAAACTCGTTGACAGATACTTGATCAGCAAAAGTATTAAGGGTTGTGGAATCGGTAAGTGGATTAAATTAGGTAAAAGATTGTCAGGATAGAGTTGAACGGCTGACTGGATTACTTCTGCTTTAAAGTAGGGCCAGCTGAGCATCAATAGGCTATTCAGCCCCTCAAGCCTAGTCTGCCAAATCCTCAGCTAATGTAAATGAATGGGAAGACTAATCCAGTGTTTTAGTGTAGTTGGGCAAAATGGACGACATGAACACAGTGGACCGAGGCCCATTTCTCTGCGCTGTCGAACTCTATATTTGTGGAGGAAAGATTCTGAAGAAGGGTCCCGACCCAAAACATCACCCATTCCTTCTCTCCAGAGATGCTGCCTGTCCCACTGAGTCACTCCAACATTTTGTGTCTACCTTCGATTTAAACCAGCATCTGCAGTTCTTCCTTCACCCATTCGAGGATTGAGTTCCAAAGCCCTGGCGCCCTCAAAGTGAAAATAATGTCCTTATCTCTCCAATTTTACCAGTACTTTAATTCTATGGAACAGTAGACTCCAGTTCACATCACCTGCAGTGTGGAGGGGAGTCCTCTTCACCTTGCTCTCCACATCCCAGATGCCCGGGCTGGCTTGGAGAAGATACTGGATAATTTCCAGATCACCTTCACGGCAAGCGATGTGAAAACAGTTCCAACCATCCTTGTTTTTCAAGGTCGGATTTGCTCCAGATTCAATCAGGTCTTTGATCACCTCCAGGTTCTTTCTTGTGCAAGCCATCATCAGTGGTGTCCTACAAGGTAGAAAGAGAAATGACCTCCCTGTGTGTTTGAGAGACCCGTCACAGATCAATGGATAAATGTAGCACTTTCCACAATAAAGGTTCCAGCATCTGGATGTTTTGGTCTCCTTGTCAAAACTGCCCTTGAGCACCACCCAAGGTAGGCACAAAATGCTGGAGTAACTTAGTGGGCGAGGCAGCATCTCTGAAGAGAAGGAATGGGCGACGTTTCGGGTCGAGACCCTTCTTCCAACTGATGGGCGAAGAAGGGTCTCGACCCGAAATGTCGCCCATTCCTTCTCTCCAGAGATGCTGCCTCACCCGCTGAGTTACTCCAGCATTTTGTGTCTACCTTCGATTTAAACCAGCATCTGCAGTTCTTTCTTACGCATCTTGAGCACCACCTAGTGTCTCTCCATTGTATGCACATGGATACAGGGCAATTCCAGGGTTGGAAACTCTCAGCCAACAAACAGCAAGAGTTCTCCAACCAGGAGTAACGCCCGTACTGCTGCAGTGGTCAAAAGAGACACAGGACAGGCTGGGCTTGTTTTTCTTGAAGCAGAGAAGGCTGAGGGGCGTAATGAGTCTCACCCTGTACATTCCCTTTTCTCTCCTCTTCCATCAGGCAAGAGGTACAGAAGTGGGAAAACACACACCTCCAGGTTCACCGACTGTTTCTTCCCAGCTGTTATCAGGTTCACATCCTATCACCAACTAGAGTGCGGTCCTGAGCTACCATCCATCTCATTGAAGGCTCTCGGACTATCTTTATTTGGACTTTTACTTGCACTAAATACTATTCCCTTTATCCTGTATCTGGACACTGTGGACGGCCTGATTTTACTGGATAATATGCAACTAAGAAGCTTTTCACTAATAAACCAAACTAACCTGACAAAGGCGTACAGGAGGGGTCTCTACCCGAAACGTCGCCTATCCATATTCTCCAGAGATGCTGCTTGACCCGCTGAATTACTCCAGAGCTTTGTGTCTTTCAAGGTATACAAATGCTTAGTGGGCATATATGGGGAACATATTTCAAACAGTAAAAGGTTTTGAGGGGTTTGTAGGAAGGACTATTCACTGAGAGTAGTCAAGATTCAGAAAACACTGCACGAGAGGAAGGTGGAGTCAGAAACTCTGACCACCTTTAGGAAGTATCTAGGCATGAAGAGGAGTCAGCCCTACCGCCATGCTGAAGAACTAATGGGCCATTGATGGAGTTCTGTATCAAGTAATGTACCACTGGGATTGGTACTGTGACCATTGTTGTTTGTAGTATAGATGTGTTTACATGATTTGAATGGGAGTATAGGTGGCGTGATTAGTAAGTTTGCAGATGACACAAAATTTGTTGGAGTGATAGATAGTGAAGATGGAAGCCTAGGGATGCAGTGCAACATTGGTCAGTTGGAGAGTTGGGCAGAGTAGTGACAAATGGAATTCACTCCAGCCAAAAGTTCAATTCCAGTAGGACATATAGAGTAAATGGTAGCAGCTTTGATTGACAGAAAGATCTTGGGGTGCAAGTTCAGAGCTCTCTAAAAGCGGCGACACAGGTGGATAGAGTAGTAGAAAGGGTATTTGGCACGCTTGCCTTCATAGGCCACAGCACTGAGTGTAAGAGATGTCGCAGCTCTACAAAACTTTGGGTTGACCGCACTTAGAGCTCCGCGTACAGTTCTGGTCGCCAGCCTACGGGAAGAACATGGTAGCAATGGAGAGAGTGCAGAAGAGATTCACCAGGATGTTGCCAGGAAGGAACAGCTGTCATGATAAGAAGAGATTGGATAGGCTGGCTGTTATTTTCACTGGAATTTTGGAGACCGAGGTTTGTAAAATTGTGGGAGATATAAATATGTTGGACGGTCAGAATCTTTTTGCCAGGATAGGGAAATTAACAGAAGGCAGATGTTTAAATTTCATTGAGATACAAGGGGTAATTATTTTGCACAGAGTGCTGAATATCTGGAATGAACTGACAGAGGGGCAGATGCAATTTCAATGTTTAAAAGGCGTTTGGACAGATACTTAAATAGGAAAGGCCTCGAGGGATACAGGCCTAATGCAGGCAAATGTAGTTATGAATCAGGCTGGCATGGACACGGTGGGCTGCATGATTCTATATTAATCCTATTGTTCAGCACTCTATAGCTTGTTCTGCCAAGGCAATTTGTGTGCTCATCCCACTACCTCTCATGTGATGAGATACCTGCTTCCACCATCCCCTCATGCAGTGCACTCCGACTTCAAGTCACCCCTCATTCTTCTGAACGCCAAGGAATGCTACAGAGCCAGCATTAGCCTCTCTTGACCGGGATAAAAGGAGCTGTAGCTGTAGCTCCCCAAATGAGCAAACCGAGGACTGCCAGCAAGCGGCGCACTAACCAGTCAGCTTTCTTCACAGGGTCAACCATGGCGCCTCTTGCAAGCAGATACCGCACACACTCTGCGTGGCCCATGGACGCCGCCTCATGCAGGGCTCGCTTGTAATCGCTGTTCAGCAGCTCCACATCAGCTCCGAGTTCCTCGACCAGGTAGGTCAGGATCTCCGGGTGCCCGCGTCTGGCGGCATAATGTAGCGCCGTGTCTCCCGAGCGCCCAAAGTGCCCCTTTACCATGGCAGTCCTGACACTCTCACACTTGGACACCTCTCCCTTAATGAAGTCGAGGTTCCCTTCTTGGGTCAATCTGATGAGACGTTTAACTTTGTCCTCCATTCAACTTAATAGTCTACATCTTCCATATAAATCCAGAACAAAATAAAACGATGCGAACAAACAGCAGTCATTAATTACTCTTCTCACTTGTAATGATAGCAAACCAATTTATTTGTTACAGCTAAGGAATCTGAATTTGATGGGCTGTTATGTAATGTCGCCTCTCCTGAGAATCAATCATTCCTTCATCCGAGTTGGGATCCACCGTTGCTTGCGATCAACCTCTGACACTCGGTCTCGTCGGGCATAATTCATGCGTTGTCACCAGCAGACTCATTCCTTCTGATTCATCCTTATTGCTACCAGCGTCTAGCCATCAACATGATTCTGAAGAAGGGTCTCGCCCGTTCATTCTCTCCAGGGATGCTGCCCGTCCCGCTGAGTTACCCCAGCATGTTGTGTCCACCTTCGGTTGAAACCAGCATCTGCAGTTCCTTCCTGCACATCACATCACATGCTCTCTTGTGTTTCAGCTCCGCCTCCAGACTCCCGGTGTCCGACCACAAACCTACAGAGGAACAAAAATTCGCAACACTTTAAAAAAAAAGCAAATGTTTCGGCGTGCAGGACCCACTTCATTCACCTAGGCTTGCAAGTAATTGAATAACAAACGTTTGGCCCCGGTATTTAAATGCAAATCGAATAGAGGAGAAGGGTGAACAGTTATTTTCAATCGCTTTCGGATTAACGTTTGCAGGGGATTCCCTCGGTTTTACACCAAATTTCCCAGAGGATTCCCTAGTACCGTACTTTGTTTGCAGGGAGTCATCCAGATTGTATCAATAATTGCGGGGAATCCTGAACAGTTTACCGAAAATAGGCACAACAAAAACTGGAGTAACTCAGCGGGCCAGACAGCACCCCTGGAGAAGAGGAATAGGTGACATTGCGGCTCGAGACCCTTCCTCAGACTGAGAGTCAGGGTAAGGGAGAGGGGGAGAGATGGAGGGAGAGGGAGAGGGAGACCGGGGGGGGGGGGGGGGTGCTTAGGACACAATGCGTAGAAGATATGCAGAAAGGAACGATAATCAAGGCAAGGTGGAGCCCACAGAAGATATTATCCAGAGATGCTGCCTGACCTGCTGAGTAAATCCAGCACTTTGTGTTTATATTTGGTCAAAACCCACAGAAGATATGTTGGCTGTTGGATAGGTGATTACGAGTTATACAGACATTGGAACTCAACAGGACGAAAGTAAAACTAGTACGATGACCAGACTATGGTGAGTGTGAGAGAGAGAGAGAGAGAGGATGTAAGGGCTACTTGGAGTCAGAGAAATCAATATTGATTTCTGAAGAAGGGGTTCGACCGGGACCGTTGCCTATTTTATTCGCTCCATAGATGCTGCCTCACCCGCTGAGTTTCTCCAGCATTTTTGTCCGCGGGGTTGTAAACTGGTGAGGTGCAGGCTAGTTTCTGCAGTCTCCTCAAAGTGCAACATTGTTTGCAAGGGACGCCCTGGAGGTGCGTCATTAATGGCGGGGGTCCCCCAAAATGTGTCAATATTATCTGTAAGTTGCAAGAAACAAACACGAACCGTCTCCAAGTGAAGCGTGAAAAGCACACAGTTGTCCCAGATTGAGACGAAAATCACTCTCGCCCTCTTTCCTCCGTCTGATTGGTAAAACGCAGCCTATGGGATCTCTTGAGCGGCGATTGTTTCCGGGAATGAGATTAGAGTAAACTGCGGGAAGATGGCAGCTGGAAATGTGAAGCAGAATTTGTACTGAGGAGCTGCCGACCGTGGGGGAAGGGATAATGTCACTGCTGTCATCATGTTGCAAGTGGAAGAAAGGAGGTTGGGACTGGGTGGAGTTTAAACCCATACTGGGTGCAGGACGTAAGTATAGAGTGCTTTAATAGCCTCTAACTAGTCTGAAGAAGGGTCTCGACCCGAAACGTCACCCATTCCTTCTCTCCAGAGATGCTGCCTGTCCCGCTGAGTTACTCCAGCATTTTGTGCCTATCTATGGCCATAGGTAATGTTGCTACTGAATGGAGCGATAGACACAAAGTGCTGGACTAACTCAGCGGGTCAGGCAGCATCTCTGGAGAAATAGGATGGGTGACGTTTCGGGTCGGGACCCTTCTTCAGTCAGAAAATGGGTCCCGACCTGAAACGTCACCCATCCTTTTTATCCAGAGATGCTGCCTGACCTGCTGAGTAAATCCAGCACTTTGTGTTTATATTTGGTCAAAACCAGCAATGCAGTTCTTTGTTTCTGTTGAATGGAGAGTGTTGGATTTAACCCTACAATTGCATGTTAGCACTGGAACCAGGTTATCCCACATACCAATAGAAAATTATATAACAAGTATGAGGACATTGGACTAAAGGATAGCTAAAGGGCCTGTCCCACTTGGGCGACCTTATCTGCGAGTTTAGGAGAGTTTGAAAAAATGTCATGTTGAAGACCTCCTTTGACCTCCTTCGACTATGTTGAAGACTAGCTACGACTGGCTGCGGTAAAATTGGACACTGAATAGTGGAGATTGAAGACGATCTCCTTCGACCTCCCTTCGACTATGATGAAGACTATCTATGACTACCTTCGACTACCCTTGATTACCTACGACTAACATGCCGACCTACTACGACTAAACCTACGAGTTAAAAAAGTATCGACGTTTTTCATGGCGACCTTTTTTTACTCGCGGGCATTTTTCAACATGTTGAAAAATATGCCGCAACCTAGCTGCGCCCTCGAGTACACTGGGACTACTCTCGAGCATGGAGGAGAGTTACAAAGATCTAGGACCTCGTGTCGACCATAAGTCGAGGGCAAACTCGCCTGAACTCGGGATTAGGTCGCCGCAGTGGGACAGGCCCTAAAAGATGCTAATCCCACTTCACTTTGAATCACAGAAAGTTGACCACACGAAAGACACCCTTTTGATCTATGTTTAAGAAAGAACTGCAGATGCTGGAAAAATCGAAGGTAGACAAAAATGCTGGAGGAACTCAGCAGGTGAGGCAGCATCCATGGAAAGAAGCAATTGGTGAAGTTTCGGGTCGAGCCCTTCTTCAGACCCTATCTTATCTGTGTGGGCCAAAAAGTAATTATGCAGCCTAATTGCATCATCGCCTTCTAATTTGTCACCCTGATAATTGGCGGGATCTTCACTGACTCATCCAGGCAATTTAAAAGTGATGGAAGTTTCGGACTGTATCACCCATTCAAGGTAGACACAAAATGCTGGAGTAACTCAGCGGGACACGACCTGAAACGTCACCCATTCCTTCTCTCCAAATGATGCTGCCTGTCCCGCTGAGTTACTCCAGCATTTTGTGACTACCTTCGATTTAAGTTTTTAGTTTAGTTTTAGTGCGTAGGCAGGGAGAAGAAGACCAGCTGGGTGACCAGATTTCCTGAACTGTGGTCGAATGACAGAGCGGTAGGCACTTTTTAATCTGAAGAAGGGTCTCAACCCGAAAAGTCACCCATTGCTTCGCTCCAGATATGCTGCCTGTTACTGACCAAATATAAACACAAAGTGCTGTTACTCCAGCATTTTGTGTCTACCTTCGATTTAAACCAGCATCTGCAGTTGTTCCTTCACCCATTCGAGGATTGAGTTCCAAACCCCTGGCGCCTTCGAGGTGAAAATAATTTCCTTATCTCTCCAGTTTTACCAGTACTTTAATTCTATGGACAAGGTGGGCCAAAGGATTATTTCCATACTGTACAACCCTGACTCTAGTGTATATACTGTTAGTGTGCTCTCAACCCCCCCCCCACCCCCGATAATTGCAAAGGCACCCATTAAACATTTTCTTTTCACTGCGTTAGCACAATTTAGATACCAATTCGTCAATTTCCCTGGATTCCTCTCCTTCTGATCCATCTGCATCAGCAAGGCCCTTCAATTCTCTCCTCCCTCACTCACTTGCCTAAGTTAGTCCTGGGTGTATTCAAATGGCAGCTCACACTCGTAAGAAAGGTACACTGTTAAAATGACACCAAATGCTGGAGTAACTTAGCGGGTCAGGCAGCAGCTCTAGTGAACATGGATAGGTAACGTTTCAGGTCAAGGCCCTTCTTCAGACTCGATACAAAGTGCTGTAGTAACTCAGCGGGTCAGGCAGCATCTCTGGCAAACATGGATAGGTGACGCTGCAGGTTGGGACTCTTCTTCAAACCAATCTCTGAATTTCTTTTGCCACTGTCCTTTATCGTCATAAGTGTAGGTCGGAATTTGCGACAACAAACACAAGCAGTGACCAACGTTGTGGCGATTATTTAGTGATATCTCACTGCTCGGGTCTTCTATCTGAAATATTTCTGACGGATGCTACCTGATTTGATGAGTGCTTCCATCCAGCATTTTCTGTTTTTGTGACTATTTCATACAGATGGATTTGCTTTTGATGAAAATGGAAACAGAGATACTGTTCTGGGGATAGAACAGAGTGGTGTGACTAATTGGATTGGGTCTTTGCCAAGCACGATGGGTGAAATGGCTTCCATCTAGTATAATTCCGTGCAGTATAATATTATTTGTCTGCAATCCTCATCTATGTCATCGCTGGAATCCCCATATTTACACTTCCCAATGTGGCCGGTGGGGAATACCCATGTCACCTCCCTCACTCTTTACTCAGGCTTGCTGAAGGAAATTGTCACTTCCCTACTGCTATCTGGCTTAGCTGAGTTTAGACACAGCATGGAAGCAGGCCCTTCGGCCCACCGAGTCCACGCCAACCATCGATATCCCGTACACCAGTTACATGTCCTACACACTAGGGGTAATTTGTAGAAGCCAATTAACCTACAAACCTGCACGTCTTAAGAAATTGGGGGGGGGGGGGAACTAGAGCACCCGAAGGAAACCCACATGGTCATAAGGAGAACGTACAAACTCCACACAGGCAGCACCCGTAGTCAGGATCTAACCCGGGTCTCTGGTGCTGTGAGGCAGCAGCTCTACCACTGTGCCGCCCAACCAGTTGGTACTGTGGCCAGCCAATCATTATTAGACCTTGCATTGTGCTGGAAGTGGTCTGATCATTCCCCTAAACAATGCTTATTAATATTTTTTATTATCTTTGCAGCTTATATTCTGTAAACCCACATGGTAGCAACGTGACTTGCGTTAAGATGACTCAGTGTAAGTCCAACTCTTTCTTTACTGTTAACATTTACAAATTTGAATTGATGTTTATTCTGTTTGATAATTTTGATCTGCCGTCTCTTGTGTCTCATTTTTTTTTCTACTTTGAATGAAAATTCTTGCTTTACTATCCCATTTGAAATTCAACTCCTCTGGCCGTGTAACGTTCAGGCAGTGTCAGCTTAAATTTTGCACAGAGATTTTTAGTGTGGGAATTTAACCTGTAACGTTCCAACTTGGGGGCAAGAATCTCACACTGCACTATGCTTCTTCTAAGGCCTTTCCCACTTAGGTGATTTTTTTTGGGCGACTACAGGCGACTACCGCAAAATTTTCAACATGTTGAAAGATTTTCGGCGACAGTGGCGGCAATTTTTGATGTCGTAGGTTGACCTAGATGGTGTCGTAGGTTGTCGCTGGGTGTCGTAGGTGAATTCCATTAAAACTAGCCCCTGGCAGTTGGCTAAAGAGTCGCCTAACTGGGACAGGCTCTTAAGGCACTACAATCATTCCTTGAGTTACGAAAGAGATCAGATCGTGGAAAATGTTTTGTTAAGTGAGCTTCCCTGAACTGCAAAGACTGGGCAAAATGCACCATGATATTTGTTGTAGAATGTTGCCCCATTGACGAATCAAGAGAAAAATAGTTTTGAGAAGACTGGAGAATGGAGTCGAGATGGAAAAATAGATCAGCCACGAATGAATGGCTGAGCAGACTCGATGGTCTAATTGTGTTCCTTGCTTAGAAAGTAAGAAATCCATGATACATAAAGGCTTACAGCAAAAAATGTATATTCAATGTTTAGAGATAAGAGAATATTTACATCTAATGATTTAAATATATTAATAGATTTTCTTTTCTGCTGCACAGGTAGACGAGGCAAGCGGAGACGACTTGCTCCCTCAGACTGCTTGTCTTTGAGCAACAGTAACGTGGGTGCGGTTTCACTGACCCAACCATTCAGCTCTTTGGCCGCTGGCAGAGATTCACACAGGGGCCTCTACCCGTGGAACAGGAAAGCAGCAACCCAGTTAGACCCTCTCCAAAGGCCGGCAACGCGCAATGCCAACAGGGTCTCGGAGAACACGACCAGCGGTAAAGCCACCGCTGGCTGGCCGCACTCGCTGGTGGACCTTGAGTTTGACCCCGGAGACTTTCTCGCCAGCGACTCGTCCATTGAACGTGACGTGTTTGTCCTGCACTCCAGCTCCAGTGGGGAGCGGCCCGTGCCGTTCCTGGGATGCCCGTCGAAGAATAACGGCGTTGGGGGGGACACCTCCACACGGAGCCTCGAAGGTGCCCCTGCTGCCTTCCAGCAGAATCAGATGAGGAATGGGATCATTGGAGCTGAGCTGGACGTTGACCCACTCCCTGACTCCTACTTTGGATTGTTGGGATGCAGAGGCTCCCACTCCCAGCCTTCCGGACACGTCGCCCAACTCCCAGACGAAATACTCAGGGCTGTATTCTGTCACCTGCCAGCAGTGGACTTGTACCGCCTCAGATCGGTCTGTCAGCAATGGCGACGTGTCCTCAGTGACCCAATGGTAAACCTTGGCTTCTTTTGATATCAGTGCGTTCTTGTACGTTCCTTCCCACCTCCCCGCAAGCATTGATCCCAGACACAAAGAACTGCAGATAGACACCAAATGCTGGAGCAACTCAGCAGGTCAGGCAGCATCTCCGGAGAAAAGGAGTAGGTGACATTTTGGGTCGAGACTTCCAAGGAACTGCAGATGCTGATTTACAAAAAGAAAACACACAATGCTGGTGTAACTCAGTTGGGCAGGCAGCATCTCTGGAGGACATGGACTGGTGACAGTTCGGGTTGGGACCGTTCCTCAGATTAATTGTAGTAGAAGGGTAGAAAGCTGGAAAAGAGATTCCGGAACAGCGATATGGAACTGGATGACACAAGGAACTGCAGATGCTGGAATCTTGAGTAAAACACAAAGTATTGGAGTAAACCAATGGGTCAGGCAGCGTCTGTGGAGGGAATGGACAAGCAATGTTTCGGGTTGTGTCTGAAGAAGGGTCCCAAACCAAAACATTGCCTATGATTATCCATTCCTTCCAGTGTTGCTGCCAGACTCTCTAAGTTACTCCAGCACGTTGTATTTTACTCAATATGGAACTAGCTTCTTACTAAAGTAGGCACTGGTCCTACAGCTGAGAGTCTGAATTGTGAGCAGAGGCATTGATCTTATAGTAAGCATGGACTTGATGGGGTAAAATGGCTTCCTTTTATGTCATAAGGAAATTCAAGAGGTTAGATAAGTTTCCCTATAATTAAGGCAGATTAATATAATCGATGTAAAAGGAATGTTTCTATTTGTTTTGGAGAACTAGGGGCAATAGTCTCTAAAGTCCAAAATACTCAACAGGTCAGGCAGCATCCGTGGAGCGAGAAATAGAGTTAATGCTTCAGCTTGGTAATCTTCCATTAAAAATGAGAAAACATAGAAGTAAGTTATTTTTTAAATGTAGAAAATGGGATGAAAGATAGGAGAGATTAAATGACAAATGGGGTGATGGAAATAGAAACATAGAAACATAGAAAATAGGTGCAGGAGGAGGCCATTCGGCCCTCCGAGCCAGCACCGCCATTCATTGTGATCATGGCTGATCGTCCCAAATCAATAACCCGTGCCTGCCCTCCCCATATCCCTTGATTCCACTAGCCCCTAGAGCTCTATCTAACTCTCTCTTAAATCCATCCAGTGACTTGGCCTCCACTGCCCTCTGTGGCAGGGAATTCCACAAATTCACAACTCTCTGGGTGAAAAAGTGTTTTCACACCACAGTCTTAAATGGCCTCCCCTTTATTCTAAGACTGTGGCCCCTGGTTCTGGACTCGCCCAACATTGGGAACATTTTTCCAGCATTGGCTGACACCAATCAGTGAATAATGAAAGGTGTATCTGGAGAATTGATTTATTGAATTGATTGAAAGATACAGCATGAAAACAGGACATTCAGCCCACCGAGTCCACGCTGACCATTGATAACCCATTCACACTAGTTGTATGTTATAACACTTTCGCATCCACACTCTAAATGCCAGGAGCAATTTACAGATGAAAAAATAGCCTGCAAACCCGCATATCTTTAGGACATTGGAGGAAACTGCAGCACCAGGTAGAAACTGACACGGTCACAGGGAGAACATACAGACTCCACGCAAACAGCACCCTAGGTCAGGATCGAACACCGATCTCTGAAGCTGAGGCAGCATCACTACTGTGTTGCCCTGTCAAGAGGTGTAAAAGGAATTATCTGAAAATTCGGGAAGAAAAGAATAGTGAAAGGCCAAGATGGAATGAATGTGAAGAGGATATTAACACGAGTGGGAGAGTCTAGGACCAAAGGGTACAGCCTCAGAATAAAAGGACAAACTTTTAGAAAGGAGATGGGGAGGAATTTCTATAGCCAGTGGGTGGTGAATCTGTGGAATTCATTGCCACAGGAGGCTGAGGAGGCCAAGTCATTGGATACTTTGAAAGCGGAGATTGACAGATTCTTGATTAGCAAGGGTGTCAGGGGTTTTGGGGAGAAGACAGGAGAATGGGGTTGAGTGGGAAAGGTAGACCAGCCATGAGCGAATGACGGCGTAGACTTGATGGACCAAATGGACTAATTTTGCTCCTGGAACATAAAAGCCCTATTGATGGGTAAAAGCTGGAAATGCTGTTGGGTCAGACGCAGCTGTGAAAGGAGAAACAGTCAATGGTTTGATTCTGAAGACCATTAACTCAGTTTCTCTCTCCACAGATACCGAGTGCTTTCAGAATTTTGTTTTTTATTTCGGATTTGCATGCATCTGCATATTTTTGCTTGTTGGTGCTGGGGATGTGAACTGTAAAGGCTTCTTCTTATCGAGTCCACACACAAGATTAGAAGTTGTTCAGCCAGAGCTGAACACATTTCCCGGCATCTGCATACAACGGTGTCTGTCTTACCCTTCTTGTGCGTGGTGGTGGAAAGATTGCTGGAAACAGGGCCGCGACGTGAAAGCTCTTTCCTTGGCCCCACTGTAAGTAGCAATGTTACAAAATTTTGAGATTTAAAAAATAAAGTCTGCAATTTATCCCATCAGATAAAGCATAAAAATAAGTTTAATTTGACACTTAATTCACTTTCATATCTTCAGTATTAAAAAAGTTATGGCCATTATCATACTCAGAAATTAGCATCTTGTTCCCTATTGCTTTTCCATTGACTTAACACAAAAGCTGTGATCGAGGACAGTTAAAAGCCCATAACTTTCTTAAAAATTATGGTAACTGAAAGAAATTTTCAGGTATTATAGATTGAAGCATTCTGAAACAAATATGAAACAATCTTACTTCGAAGACATGAAAGTAAAGCATATAATTAGTTAGTTACCTAATTGTAGCTAATTACAAAATTCAATTACTAGATCTAAACATCTATCAATTTCTTAAGAATAGATTAACATTTTTAAATAGCCTAAGTGTCCAAATAACATTCACACAATAATTCACAATATAACATAATTTTTAAATCTAATTTTCATGAATTTACAGGCCAAATGGAAGGAATTGAATGTTTAATACCTGTAAATTAATGGGCATTTAATTCATCTTGCGAGTGAGAATTTCTGGAACGCGATCTTTTGGAACGTTCATTTGCGGTGAATTTAACCCCGTATTGGCATGAAAAATACTGCCGTTAATTCGGGGAATAAAATCACCGTGTCGCATGAAAAAATGTGAATTAAAGGCTTCTTAAGAAGCACTTTTATACATTTAAAGAAAGCACTTTTGTTTACCTGTCCATTGTGTGAAATCCGTCCCCGTTATTGGCGTTGACGCTTCAGGAGCTGCTTTTAAAATGACTGTAGCGCTGACATTGACGATTTAATTTTTAAAAAAAATTCCCAAAAAGCCGGTAGGAACGATTTTGTCAGCGAAGTTTTGTACTCCAACAAAATATTTCCAGGACAGGGGAGGTTAAACTGCGTTTTAACCCCGCCCCCCCCTTAAAGGCGCCAAAATCGCGCACACGGCCAGTGGCAGAATTACAGCGCGACTGAAGGTAAGTTTTGTAACATACCTACTGTAAGGGCTGAACGACAGGTTATGAGAGCCGTTGAGTTTTGTTTTGAGAGTGCCCCTGCTGTGGCGGAAGTCTTGTTGATCTTGCTGTAAACATGGACCCATTTCTACGATCAATGTTTTGGTTGTCTAAACTTGATTTCACAGTTTGCACCATGGAAGAAGCGTTACTATCGATGCAGGAAGGGAGAGGGGAGAGCTGTGATGGAAATGGACAAGATTCTGAAAGAAAATAATATTACAAAGGATAACGAACTGTGCATGTTAAATCTTATAAGGTGAGTGTTTGGTGTTACAATGACCAAATTCAGTATCCTAGCTATATTTGTCTTGTTATTCATCATCGTTGAAACCATTAGCGACGCAGTGGGGCTGGTTTCCGACGGGCACGGCGACGGATGCCCCACACATCTCTGACCTCCATGCAGCTGGCAAGCTCCTCTCTTGTCTCTACACATGCGTGTTCCATCAACGTCTTCAGCATTGTCTTGATTGGCCGTCCCGGGTCACGTCTTCCACAGCACAACCTTGATTGCTGGTCATTTCTGGGTGGCGGTGGCAGTGACCAGCGAGCCTCATCCTTCTCCACCTGATCTTCTCCGTCAGAGGTGGAATCTCCCCATAGAGCTGGGCGTTGGTGATGTGGTCCCTCCAACTGACATTTTGAACTTTTCTGAGCATTCGGGTTATTTGGGACAACTTAATTGGATAGAATTGAGAGAAAGTATTTATCAGGACAGGACTGCCTATCTACCTTAAGGGCCTGTCCCACTTTCATGGCCTAATTCACGATCTTTTTTACTCGTGCACATTTTTCATCATGCTAGAAAATAAACGCCCCGACCTACTTGATGCCACGAGTACCTACGACTAGCATCATGGCCTGCTACGACCTACCTACGACCTCGTGACGACCATGCTGCAAGTATGAGTCAAGGGCAAACTCAGCAGAGGTCGTGAATTAGGTTGTGTAAGTGGGACAGGCCCTTTAAAGAGATAACAAAAGAGCGTCATGGTGGCGCAGCGGTAGAGTTGCTGCCTACAGCGCCCAAGACCCAGGTTCGATCCTGACTACGGGTGCTGTCTGTATGGTGTTTGTACGTTCTCCCCGTGACCTTGTGGTTTTTCTCCAGGTGTTCCAGTTACCTCCCACACTCCAAAGACGTATGCGTAGGTTAATTGGCTTCGGTAAAAAAAAATTGTAAATTGTCCCTCGTATGTAGGATTGTGCTAGTGTAAGGGGTTAGCTGACCATAAATTCTGATAGAACAAAGGCAGAGGTAGTGTTGTGTAGGGGCCATAAATATAATCATAATATAATAAAAAAAATTGGGAAGAAGTCTCTTTGCAGGGAGTGACAGTGTAGAGTTAAACGTGTCATGGACTGTTTGAAGGAGAGGTGCAGGTAGAGTGAATTTAATTTAAATGTAATCATTTAAGAAACATTTAGACAGGTACATGGATAGGGTAGCTTTAGAGGGATATGGGTGAAACACAGGCTGGTGGGACTTGTGTGGATAGGGCATGTTGGTTGGTGTGGGCAAGTTGGGCCGAAGGGCCTGTTTCCACATTGTGACTCTTATGCTCGATTGATCATGGAGCTTAGATGAAGGAGATTCATGAATCATGATGGAGCACAATATGCTTAGAAGCAATTTTATTTTATGTTGCAGCTTTTAACATTATAAAAAAAAATGCAAGAGCATTATCATATATTGATGTGTAGGAAAGAACTGCAGATGCTGGTTTAAATCGAAGGTAGACACAAAATGCTGGCGTAACTCAGCGGGACAGGCAGATATCTCTGGAGAGAAGGAATGGGCGACGTTTCGGGTGTGAAGAAGGGTCTCGACCTGAAACGTCACCCATTCCTTCTCTCCAGAGATGCTGCCTGTCCCGCTGAGTTACTCCAGCATTTTGTATCATATATTGATGTTGAGCTTCACAAGTGGTCAGGGCAGACGATGAAGCTTTTTAAACATTACTTTGTGGGGCGCAGATGTTGCTAATATGGCCCGTCTTTTTACCCACGAGAGGAGCGACGGCTGTCAACCTCTGCAATCCTTCTGGTGAAGTGCTGTTGGATCGAGGGTTCCAGGGTTGACACCAAGCAGTGAAGAAAGAGTGGCAATACATATCCAAGTCAGGATGGCGTGCAGTTTAGAGGGGAACCTGCAAGTGGTGGTGTTTCTATGTACCCGACGCACCTGGCATGCTGAGCGTTAGAGATTTTGTTCAGAGATCAGCATGGAAACAGGTCCTTCGGCCCAACAAGATTAGTTTAGTTTAGTTCCGACGTACAGTGAAAAGCTTTTGTAGAGACCAGGCTGACCTAGGATCATCCTACACACTAGGGTCAATTTACAGAAGTCAATTAACCTACAAAACCTGTAGGTCTTTGGAGTGTGGGAGGAAACTGGAGCACTGGGAGAAATCCCACGCTGTCACGGGGAGAACGTACAAACTCTATAGAGACAGCACCCGTAGTGAGGATCGAACCCGGGTCTCTGACGCTGTAAGGCAGCAACTCTACCGCTGCGCCGCCCTGGTTGTGGGTTTGTGAACTGCTGGCAAGCGGCCTTGGTGAGTAGTTTATTTACTTTAAAGATACAGCGCAGAAACTGGCCCTTCGGCCCACCGGGTCCACGCCGACAAGCGATCCCCGCACATTAACACTATTCTACACACACTAGGGACAATTACAAATTTTACCAAGCCAATTTACCTAAATACCTGTACCTCTTTGGAGTGGGAGGAAACGAACGATCTCGTAGAAAACACATGCAGGTCACGGGGAGAACGTACAAACCGCATACAGACAGCACCCATAGTCGGGTTCGAACCCGGTCTCCGCTGCTGCAAGCGCTGTAAGGCAGCAACTCTACCGCTGCGCCACCGTGCCCTGCTCTGCGATTAATTGTAGAGCATTTTGTAGATGGTATTTACTCTTCATGCAGCTTCACAGCAGCAGCACCGACCGCTGTGCCATCACCGTTAGATTATCTCAATATCTAATTCCGTGGGGTGTAGAAAATCCAGTTAGACTTTCCAGTGGGAGTGTCCTTAGCGACCCATGGCTTAATGCTTTTCAACCTCTCTTCCTGTTTTTACAAACTTTCTAATACTTGTGGATTCTGTGTTTTTTCATTAGATATGTGTCATCGTTTCAGCACGGGCGATCTGTAAACACAGACGCTGTCCTGAATTGCCTTCAGCACCACTCCCTCTTCAATCAGTCCAAGTTATGCATGAGCCAGACACTTCCTGATATAAACCATGCAGCCAGGGTAAGTTTAACAGGTAGCTTTCCTTCCTTCCTGACATTGTTGCTTTATCCTGAACAGACAAAAAATACGATATGAGTTTGTAGAACATAGAACAGTACAGCTTGGCTTAAGATGTCTGTACCGACCATAATGCCAATCTAAACTAATCCCACCTGCCTGCAAATAATCTGTCTCCTTCAGTTCCCTCCATTCCCTACCTGTCCATGTGCCTGTCTAAATGCCTCTTAAACGTTCTATCACATCTGCTTTGACACTACTTTCCAGACACCCACCACTCTCAGTGTAAACAAAAAAAACGTGCCTGCACATTTCCTTTAAAGTTTGCCCCACTTGCCATAAAACAGTGCCCTCTAATTTTTACTATTTTCACCCCGGGGGGGAAAAAAAGGTTCTGACTCTCTCCCTTATCTATGCCTCCCATCATTATGTGAACTTCTACCAGGTCGCCCCTCAGCCTCTGACGCTCCAGAGATATCACTGCAAGTTTGCCCAACCTCTCCCTCCTTATGTCTGAAGAAGGGTTTCGGCCCGAAACATTGCCTATTTCCTTCGCTCCATAGATGCTGCTGCACCCGCTGAGTTTCTCCAGCATTTCTGTGTACCCTCTCCTTATGACTAATACTCTCTGCTCCAGGCAACATCCTGGTGACGCTCATCTGCACTTCTCCAAAGCCTCCACATATTTCCTGTAATACGGCAACTAGAACTGCACGTGGTGCTAAAGATGAAGTCTGATCAAACAGGTCTTATACAGCTGCAACGTGCCTTCTGACTTTAATACTGACCAATGAAGGCAAGCATACCTTACACCATCTGTTTATATTTGTTTTAATTTTTTTATTAGAAGTAAGTACAATATTGTAGTACATAAGTACCTAATACACACTGAGATATTACAGTTCATGTACAACTTCTTATTTTTAATTTAACACTAAAACAGAAAATGAAGATAGGAAAAATAGAGGAAAAGAAAGTATCATAAAAAGTGGTGAAAGTGTTAGTTCGTGAAATAATAAAGAAAGCCCAAAGAAAGAAACAGGTAATCAAGAAGGTAGAAAATGGTAAAGAGAGAGAAAAAAAGAAGAAGAAAAAAAAAAAGAAGGAAATAAAAAGAGAGAGATTAAGAGAGATATACCTATTTAATACCTATTTAATAACTTTACCCACCCCTCACCCGGTTCTGAAACATTTAATTTCTACGGTTGTGTTGCACCATATGCTTGTAAAAAGTCGATAAAGGGAGACCAAATCATTAAGAATTGGTCTGCTTTACCTGCTAGGAGGAATCTCACTTCTTCCAGATGTAACATTTCCGACATATTTGAAATCCACATTTTAAGCGTTGGTGTAAATGAATTTTTCCAAAATTTAAGTATATGTTTTTTTGCCGTTATTAAGCCATAATTAAAGAGAGATTTTTGAAACGTAGTTAGCTTGCATCCGTCTTCCATTGTTCCGAAGATAATCAGTTCTGTGTTGGGATTCAGTTTTATATTAAATAGTTTTGTAAAAATTCCAAAGATTTCATTCTAGAATTTATAAAGTTTTGTGCAGGAGACAAAAGAGTGTGTTATAGTGGCATTTTGAGATAAACATTTGTCACAAATGGAGGAGACATTTTGAAATTTTTATTCAGTCTAGTTTTCGAGTAATATAATCTATGTAAAATTTTAAATTGAAGTAAGTTATGTCTTACATTAATCGAACATTTGTGTACATATTGCAAGTATTTTTCCCATCTGTCTTTCAGAATTTATATCAATAATTCTCATTCCCTATCCATTCTAATTAATTCTGTCGATGGTATTTCTATATTTAAAATGATATTATATAAATATGATATAAATTGCTTGATTCTGCCTTTCTGTTCATTCCTTCGTCTAATAAGTCTGGTCAGAGTTTGATATCCTTGTATATGTTTTTTCAAATAATCTCAGATTTTTAGGTATTTGAAATATTGATTATTTTTCAGGGTGTATTTTAATTGTAGTTGTTGAAATGATGGAATGTTTCCCATTTCATACATATCTCCAATCATTTTAATTCCTATTCTTTCCCAATGGGTAAATGTTTTATCAATAATAGATGGTTTGAATGAGGGATTGTTAGCTATTGGGGAAAGAAGCGATAAATTTCTTAATTTTAAAGTTAATTTTATCTGTTTCCAAATTCGTATTGTGTTGTGAATAATTGGGTTCTTATATATTATATTGTTCAATTTTATCGGGGAGAGAAGGATCGCTCCTATATTAAAATGAAAGCAATCCTCTTTCTCCATTCTTATCCAGTCTACTTGTTGGGCAGAGCTGTCCAACCAATAAATTATATTTTTGATATTCACTGCCCAATAGTAGTCCAAATAGTTGGGGAGTGTCAATCCCCCAAATTCTTTAGGTTTACACAGATGTTTTCTTTGAATTCTATGTGATCTATAGTCCCATATGAAATTTGTAATATCAGAGTCTAATTTTTAAAAGAAATCTTTTGGTAAATATATTGGTATTGATTGAAATAGATACAGAATTTGTGGTAGAAAGATCATTTTTATAGCGTTTATTCTGCCTATTAAAGACATCGACAGTGTTTTCCAGAATTTAATCAACGCATTCAACTTAGTTAGTAAAGGCATATAGTTTGCATTAAATAATGATTTATATTTTCTAGTAATTTGGATACCCAAATACTTAAATATTTCTGTTGCAATCCTAAAGGGGAATTTTAACAAATGTGTCGGCTCTTGAGCTTTTATCGTCATGATTTCGCTTTTATTCCAATTTAATCTATATCCTGAAAAGGAACCAAATTCCTCGATTAAATTTAATATATTTGGTATACTCATTTGCGATTTTGTAATGTATAATAATAATACATCGTCTGCGTATAATGAAATTTTATTATTTGAGTGTTTGGTATTATAACCATGGATATTCGGATGGCTTCTTATACTTTCTGCTAGGGGCTCTATCACAAGAGCAAATAGCAGGGGCGATAATGCACACCCCTGTCTATTGCCCCTTGTTAATTGAAATTTCGAAGGTAACATGTTATTGGTCAGTATTCTAGCAGTCGGCTTGTCATATAATAATTTTACCCATGTGATAAAGTTCTCTCCCATATTAAATTTTTGCAATACTTTAAACAGATATTGCCATTCTACTTGATCAAATGCTTTTTCTGCGTCCAATGAAATAATTGATAAATTGATAAATCTTCTTCAGTTTTATGTGAATACATTATATTAGACAAACGTCTCAAATTGTTGGATGAGTATCTCTTGGGTATAAACCCCGTTTGATCCGGGTTTATTAGCTTTCTAACGTATTTACTTAATCTTCTCGCTAGGGTCTTTGCTAGTATTTTCTGATCTGTGTTTAAGAGTGCTATGGCTCTATATGAACCTGGTTCTTCTAGATCTTTATCTTTTTTAGGTATAAGTGTAATAGTTGATTCGGCTAGTGTTTCTGGTAATATATTACACCATCTTAATCGCTCTATCCACTTGTTTAGTTTAGTTCAGAAATACAGCGTGGAAACGGGCCCTTCGGCCCACCGAGTCCGTGCCAACCAGCGATCCCCTCACACTAACACCATACTACACTCACTGGGGACAATTTCCAATTATACCAGGCCAATTCTGGTGATCGTGTATCAGTACACTGGATGTTTATCTGTACACTGTAGATGGCTTGATTGCAATCATGTATTGTCTTTCCGCTGACTGGTTAGCATGCAACAAAAGCTTTTCACTGCACCTCGGTAAACGTGACAATAAACTAAACTAAACTATACTCTTGGGCAGGCACGATCGCAATGTTTAAGAGACATTTAAACAGGTACATGGATGGGAAGGGTTTAGAGGGACATGGGCCAAATGCAGGCAGGTGGGACTAGTGTAGATGGGACATGAAGGCCAGTGTGGGCAAGTTGGGCTGCAGGGCCTGTTTCCACGCTGTATCACCCTATGACCATGCACATATGCAATCATAGAAACATAGAAGATAGGTGCAGGAGTAGGCCATTTGGCTCCGAGCCAGCACCACCATTCAATATCTCAGTCCTAAATCAGTTCAAAGTACAATAGATATAACAATGGGGAAGATACAGAGTGCAGAATGCAGTGCGTTCAACATTGTAGCACAAAGTAGCACGACAGTTCCTTAGACAATGTCCTCAGTGGGGTAGAGGTGAATCGGACAGTACTCCAGCTTATTGAAGGATTATTCAGAAGCCTGATAACAAGAGGGGAAGAGGCTGTTCCTCGGTCTGGTGGTGCACGCTTTCAGGTTTTTGTACCTTCTGCCGGACGGGAGCAGGGGGAGAAGGAGTGACCCGAAGTGTGACAAGTCTTTGATTATGTTGGCTGCTTTTCTGAGGCAGTGTGAAGTGTAGATCGAGTCAATGGTGGGAAGTCTGGTCTGTGTGATGGGCTTTATGTATCAACTTCACATAAAAACAGGTGCCACATATTCCAATTTCTAATGTCAAAATTATTGGGGGATGGGATTTAAGACCCGTTTGGACAATTAGGGAGCAAGGAAGCCACGGTTTGGTTCAGAGGTACAGCGCAGAAACAGGCCCTTCGGCCCACCGAGTCCACACCGACCAAGGATCCCCGCACATTAACACTGTCCTACACACACCAGGGACAATTTACATTCATACCAAGACCTCCCCACCATCGAGGGGATCTATCGCAGTCGTTGCCTCAAAAAGGCTGCCAGCATCATCAAAGACCCACACCATCCTGGCCACTCACTCATCTCCCCGCTGCCTTCAGGTAGTAGGTACAGGAGCCTGAAATCTGCAACATCCAGGTTCAGGAATAGCCACTTCCCCACAGCCATCAGGCTATTAAACTCAACTCAAACAAAACTATGATCGTTAAATAGCCAATTGCACTTTATCTGTTTATTTATGTGTGTATATATATATTCATTGGTATATGGTCACATGGTATTGGGTTCTGTTCTGTATTTATTCATGCCTACTATATTCTGTTGTGCTGAAGCAAAGCAAGAATTTCATTGTCCTATCTGGGACACATGACAATAAACTCTCTTGAATCTTGAATTAACCTACAAATCTGTACGTCTTTGGAGTGTGGAAGGAAATCGAAGATCTCGGAGAAAACCCACACGGTAACAGGGACAAGGTACAAACTCCGTACAGACAGCACCCATAGTTGGGATCGAATCCGGGTCTCTGGCGCTGTAATTGCTGTAAGGCAGCAACACTACCGAGCCGCCTCTAGTTGTAGATAGAATCTTTGCAACCTGGCTATACAGAGAGAATTACATAACTGTGTGATTTTTTTTTTAATGCTATTTAGACTTCAAGCACTTGGGCGATACAGGCTGTGATTGTTCTCCTGTCGAATAGTGTACAAGAAATCCAGCGACTTATATCCTGTCTGGGGCGACCCTGTTCGACTCTGCCAGCGACGGAGCTCGTGGAAGTCCTGTACTGCCTGGCGACTTTACTGTTTGCCCTGAGAGAGAAAGGCACCAGCATCAGCAACAGGTACCGCCACCCACCCCCCTCTGCTCTGGCCTCTGATCATCAGTGCAGCGGTCCTGGCGCGCTGGTTACAGCCACATCAGCGTGACGGCTGTGGACACTGTGAAGCTGCCGCCATGTCTGCAGTGGCGTCCATGTAAAAAGCACCTAATCGTCATGTGTAGGAAGGAACTGTGCAGATGCTGGTTTATACCGAGCATAGACACAAAGTGCTGGAGTAACTCAGTGGGTCAGGCAGCATCTCTGGAGAAAAAGGATGGGTGACGTTTCGGGTCGGGACCCTTCTTCAGATCTCATTGTCACTCTGTTGCCCTGCCGTCTCTGTTGTTTATTTTTCCCTGATGCTGCAGGTCCTTTACTTCCATCAAATTCAATAGACAATAGACAATCGGTGCAGGAGTAGGCCATTCGGCCCTTCAAGCCAGCACCACCATTCAATGTGATCATGGCTGATCATCCACATTCAGTACCCCGTTCCTGCCTTCTCCCCATATCTCTGATTCCGCTATCTTCAAGAGCCCTATCTAGCTCTCTCTTGAAAGTATCCAGAGAACCAGCCTCTATCGCCCTCTGAGGCAGAGAATTCCACAGACTCACAACTCTCTGTGTGGAAAAAGTGTTTCCTCATCTCCGTTCTAAATGGCTTACCCCTTATTCTTAAACTGTGGCCCCTGGTTCTGGACTCCCCCAACACTGTCAGTGGAAAGAGTTTGAGTTTAGTTCCTTGTCACATGTACCGAGGTGCAGTGAAAAGCTTTTGTTGCGAGCTAACCAGTCGGCGGAAAAAGAATACATGATTACAATCGAGCCATCCACAGTGTACAGATACTGTACATGATAAAGGGAATAAAGTGAATATCGTTTAGTGCAAGATAAAGTCCAGGAAACTGTGATCAAAAATAGTCCAAGGATCTCCAATGAGGTAGATAGTTGCTCAGGACAGCCCTCTAGTTATTGGTAGGATGGTTCAGTTGCCTGATAACAGCTGGAAGGGCTAATGTTTCCAGTCAGAACCCCTTCATCAGAATTGGGAAAAGATCTCCTCTCAATAACCTTATTCCTCCAGCTCCTTGGATGTAAGGTTTGCCTAGTACTGAAATAAAGTATGAGCATTTATTTTATTTTATAAACTATTACTAATGTAAATATGTTTCAGGATTCATTATAATCTATTCTATGCACTCTACTTGAGGGAGAATCCAGCCACTGTCTCCAGTAAACAGTTGAAGCATCTTTGTTCATCACAGGACTCCAACAGGTGATTTTTTTATGCTTGTTTAAAATAAATCATACTTCGTTCCATCAGGCAAAAGTTATAAGTAAAAGGCCCCGTTTTCCCTCATTACTTTTAATTCAGTTTCTCCTTCCTTAAAGTGCAGCACGGTGGCGCAGCGGTAGAGTTGCTGCCTTACAGCGGTGGAGTTGCTGCCTTACAGTGGCAGAGACCCTAGTTCAATCCTGACTACGGGTGCTGTTTGCACGGAGTTTGTACGTTCTCCCCCTTTTTCCCACATTTTTTTATTTTTTAAATTATTTTTTTTAAATATTTTAATTTTATTAGAAGTAAGTACAATTGTATACAATCATATTTTCATAATACCTTTTATGTACAGCTTCTTATTTTTTAAATTTTTTGTAATAAAGAAGAAAAAGAAAAAAGTTAGATAATGAAAAATAGAAAAATGTGAGATATCCTTTTTCCCACGTTTTCCCACACTCCAAAGACATACAGGTTTCAAGTCAAGTCAAGTTTATTTGTCACATACACATACAAGATGTGCAGTGAAAGTGGCAATGCCTGCGGCTTGTGCAAAAAACTACAGAACAGAATAGAACAGAATTAGTATTTACATATTAGAAACCCCCCACCAATTTAAAAAAGACACAACACAACAGTAAATTGGTACAATAAGTTAGTCCCTGGTGAGATAAGAGTTTACAGTCCTAATGGCCTGTGGGAAGAAACTCCGTCTCATCCTCTCTGTTTTCACAGCGTGACAGCGGAGGCGTTTGCCTGACCGTAGCAGCTGGAACAGTCCGTTGCTGGGGTGGAAGGGGTCCCCCATAATGTTGCTGGCTCTGGATCTGCACCTTCTGATGTGTAGGTTAATTGGCTTCAGTAAAGATTGAAAATTGTTTCTGGTGTGTAGGATAGTATGAGCATACGGGGTTCGCTGGTCGGTGTGGATTCGGGCTTGCTTCCGTGCTGTATCTCCAAACTAAACTAAAAAAAAAACACACATTACGGCTGATTGTCACATTAGTACTTTATTTATGGAAGAACCATTCTGCAGGGTGGGGTGAAGTCGGGTGCCCACCCCAGATCCCACCCAACTGTGGGTTATGAGGATGCTGCTTCTTCGGATGTCCATCCTCGCTCACTGGGACTTCTGGTAATGATGTCTGCTGTCAAATCGTTGGAAGAACAAAAACCTCAACTTGGGAAGACCAAAGTCATTGTCCACATTCTCCACCACGCACTCTCTTTCCCACCCACTATCTCATTTTCTCCCCCAGGGATCCGGTTGTGCCTGAACCAAGATTTTCACAACCTTGGAGATGTACTAGTTTAGAGATATACGTAGCATGGAAACAGGCCCTTTTTGCCCACCGAGTCGACACTGACCATCACCCATTCACACTAGTCCTCTGTTATCCCACTTTCACATTCATTCCCTACACACTAGGGACTATATACAGAGGCCATTACCCTACAACCAGCCCGTCTTTGAGAAGTGGGAGGAAACCAGAGCACTCGGAGGAAACACATGTGGTCCCAGGGAGAACGTGCAAACTCCACACTGGTCTCCACGTCGGAGCTCCCACTGGTGCCACACACTGGTACCACACACGGCCGAACGCACAATGGGAACTACACTCGCCCCTCTGCAGGAACTATACATCAGAAGGTGCAGATCCAGAGCCAGCAACATTATGGGAGACCCCTTCCACCCCAGCAATGGACTGTTCCAGCTGCTAGGGTCAGGCAAACGCCTCTGCTGCCATGCTGTGAAAACAGAGAGGATGAGACGGAGTTTCTTCCCAGAGGCCATTAGGACTGTAAACTCTTACCTCACCAGGGACTAACTTACTGTACCAATTTACTGTTGTGTGGTGTCTTTTTTTAATTGCTGGGGGGGGGGGTTCTCACAATATGTAATTACTGAATCTGTTCTATTCTGTTTTGTAGTTTTTTTGCACAATTCGCGAGCGTTGCCACTTTTCATTTCACTGCATATCTCGTATGCGTATGTGACAAATAAACGTGACTTGACTTGGTCCCACACACTGGTGCCTCGGGTAACAAGTTTACGCGTGCACAGTCGCACTTCTGTTTCTGACTTGCGTAACATCCGACTTACGCAAAAACCCGCAGTATAAGGCCATGTGATAGGCGCAGAATTAGGCCATTCGGACCATCAAGTCTACTCTGCTATTTGATCATGGCTGATCTATCTTTCCCTCCCAACCACATTCTCCTGCCTTCTCCTCATAACCCCTGACGTCCATACTAATCAAGAATCTATCTATCTCTGCCTTAAAAATATCCACTGACTTGGCCTCCACAGCCTTCTGAATTCCACAGAATCACCACTCTTACATCTGTAACCCTTACAAAAGTCGGGGAGCATCTGTTCTTCTATCAGGTCTCATCTAAGCCTCGGACATTCCAGAAAAAAGTTACTCACTGTCTAAGCTTTTGATCACCTTGTTTATTATCTCCTTGTGCGACCCAGTGTCAAAGTGATCCTGTGACTTACAAGGACTTTAACCATGTGATAGAAGTGCATGTTGTTGTCAACCTCCTTAATCCCAGCAGCTTTCTTCAGCCTTGGATCCAACGTATCCATTCTATCGATCTCAACAAATTCGCTGCCTGCTTTCACCGTGCTCCTTCACACACTCTGTGTCTTCGAATTATCTATTTAACCTTCTGTCTTTTATCTATAAGAAGTAGATTGCTCGGGTTCTGGATGCATAGAGCCGCTATGCATTTTTAAAACTAATAATCTGTATGAATTGTTATGCTTGCTCTTATACTTTGCAGTTTACTCATTGCTTTTGGAACTTATTTACACTCGGTCCTCCCCATTGCCTGAACCTCGACTTTTCTTTTTAAAAATAGCTGGCATTTGAGGAACAACGCAAGCCTGAATCCTGAGCTGGAGCGAATACTGAACCTCGAAACTTCGCCACACCACGTGATAAAAATAATGGGCTATGCAGGTAAATTGAAAAACTTTAGAGATACAGCGCAGAAACAGGCCACTGAGTCTGCGCCGACCAGGGATCACCCTTCTATCTACGCTCTAGGGACAATTTACAATTTTACCGAAGCGCAGTGGGTTGACAGAGGACTGTCAAAAAGACATTTGGACAGGTACATGGATAGAACCTGTTTGGAGGGATATGAGCCAAACGCAGGTAGGTGGGACCAGTGTAGGTGGGACATGTTGGCTGGTGTGGACATGTTGGGCCAAGGGGCCTGTTTCCACGCTGTAAGACTCTGACTCTTATGTTCCCTATGTGAGACTCACCGACATATAATTTCTGATTGCCCAAATCCTTAGGTATTCACTGTTGTTGCCGTATGTTTTAGGCAATGTTTTATTGCAGTGTGGGAATCACAGTGGCACAATAGGCAGGGCCGTTGCCTCACAGCTCCAGCGACCTGGGTTCAATACTCATCTCCAGTACTGTCTTTGGAGATTTTACACGTCCTAACTGCGATCAAGTAGGTTTTTTTCCCAGATGCTCTGTTTCCCCCCCCACATTCCAAGGACCTTGCAGTTGTTAATTTGACTGGCTGCTGTAAATTCCCCCTGCTGTTTTGTTTTCAGTGCTACTATATCCAATTTTGCTTCAGAGAACCAAAACTGCGCGCAGTTCTCCAAGTGGGGTATAATGGTAGTGAAGCCTCCCCATGTCAAAGCTCCAACCCGTCCACAGTAAATGCTCCTGAATGAATGATAAAACAAAATATCGGGGCAGTGTGGGTTCATGGTCCATTTAAGTCTTGAAGCAATTGTTCCGTGCCATGAGCATTTACTATACCAACATTTAAGAGACATTTGGATAGGTACTTGGATAAGAAAGCTGAAGAGGGATATGGGCCAAGTGCGGGCAAAGGGGACTAACTTAGCGGGGCATCTTGGCTGACATGGACAAGTTGGGCCGAAGGGCCTGTTTCCATGTTGTATGACTCTATGTATTTCCAGGGCTAGTACAGTAGTGGGTAGAGCCTGAGACACAAGTTAGAATCATGAATATAAATTCATGCAGTCAAATAAATCTGGAATAATTTTTAAAAATTGACAATAGTAACCATGATATCACCCGATTGTTATAAAATTCTATTTGGCTTATGGATCTCTTCATGGAAATAAATGTGATGTCCTAATCAGATCTGGCCTGGGTGCGGCTCCTGCCACCAATGTGAGCAATCTTTAATTGACTCGTGTGGGGAAATTAGGGCAGCATAATAATTGCTGGCATTGGTGGAGATATCACCACCCTGTGGACAAAGTGTCTCTGAAGAGAGCAGCTCCCAAGAAGCCATCAGACTGTAGAGTGCAAGGGATGAGAAATGGAGGAAAGCCTCGGTCTGTCTCGTGTTGGTTTCTTGGTTCTTGGTTTCTTGGTCCTCCAAAATATTCCAAATGGAATTTAAACTGGAGGTGGTGGAGGGAGGACTTAAGCCAGAAAGGGTTTTTGGGAAGAAAGAGCTACCTTAACTTTAGTTGCATCTGGTTGGGTAACTATGGTAGGGTGAAGATTATTCCATGCTTTAATTGTGCGGGGGAAGAATGAATTGCTGTACACATCTGTCTTGGTAGCTGGTTTGTTTCGTTTGTTAAATTGATTTGGCTCATTTCCAGCTTTCCACTCCCAATCTGACCACGGTACATTGAAACGTACTGTACATCACTAATGTTGTTAATCCTTCTCCTACCCAAGGTACAGGTAAAACCTCCTTACTGATTGAGTATGCATGGCACAGACCCCACCTCCGCTTCCTGTATGTACGTCCCACCAGGCCTGTTCCAGAGGAGGTTGGCCACCTTTTCCCTCCCAACGTGGATTTTACAACGATGCGTACCAAAGCCTATCAGTGTATAGGCCACAAGTAAGTAGGAAACCAATAGACCTTTGTTCAGTTACATTGTTTTAATGTGTGTGTGTGCGTGTGTGAATGCTTATGACGGGGCGTGTACCTGCACATGCACGCACAGGCTTGGGTACAAATGACCACATTACATGCTGAAGGTCGAAGAAGGGTCTCGACCCCGAATTGTCACCCATTCCTTCTCTCCAGAGATTCTGCCTGTCCCGCTGAGTTACTCCAGCATTTCGTGTCTATCTTTGGTTTAAACCAGCATCTGCAGTTCCTTCCTACACATTACATGCTGACCTGGCGAAACAACAATGTGTGATGACGCATCCCCTTTAAAGGGGGGGGGGGGGGAAGCTGCTGGAATGATCCTAGACGTTTTTGTCAACAGCGATCACGCCATACACACTACACATTATCCTACACACTAGGGACAATTTACAGAAGCCTATTAGCCCATAAACCTGTACCTCTTTGCAGTGTGGGAGGAAACCGGAGCACCTGGAGAAAACCCACGTAGTCACAGGGAGAACTTACAAACTCCGTACAGACAGCACCCGTAGCCAGGATCGAACCCGTGTCTCTGGCGCTGTATGGCAGCCACTCTACTGCTGTGCCGCCTAAAGGTGGCTAGGACGAATTGGGCCAAAGGGCCTGCTTCTGTGCTGTACAGCTTTATAACTGTGCTTTGAAGCTCCCTCTAAAATATCAATACTTTCAAGTGTGATAGCAAATGCAATGGTTATTTTCATAAAGTTATTTTTTTTAATGCATTCCCATAGCCATAAATGATTTGTAACAGATGCAACAGCAGGTAACTGATAAGTCTGAGATGTCATTAAAGTTTCGACAAAAGATAATTTGAACTTTTGTTCCAGATACCATCAGAAGAAGAAGCTAATGATTTGTGGATTGAAACCATTTGCTGTGCTTGGATCCCCTGAAGGACAGGGTAGTCTATCTCGGGCAAATTTGATCAGTCGGAGCCTCAGTGCCTTTTTCTCCTCTGTGGATGAGGCCATCAGTGCAGCTCACGTACCAGGAGACCACAGGAGCACCTGTGGAGGTATCGGGCCCATGGAACATCACGAGAAATTAGTGAGTCTACAAGTTGCAGCTGGAATTAGCTTTCAGCTATCCCAGCTGTGTCCAGGCCTGTCCTGAAGAAGGGTCTCGACCCGAAACGTCACCCATTCCTTCTATCCAGAGATGCTGCCTGTCCCGCTGAGTTACTCCAGCATTTTGTGTCGGGTATCTTCCATCTTGAATCTTGTTGGTAGAGGAACTGCAGATGCTGGTTTGCACAAAGGACACAAAGTCACGTTAGGCAGCATCTCCAGAGAATATAGATGATGTTTCGGGTCGGGAGACTGATTGTGGGAGGGAGGGAGGGTGGGGTGGGGGGGGGGGGGGAAGAAAGCTGGAAGAGAGGAGAGGCAGGACAACGCGTTGCTGGTATCTACCTATCCAAAAAAAACTCACCTGTGTCTACTTATTACCCGCTATTCTTTGTTTAAGAAAGAATTGCAGATGCTGGAAAAATCGAAGGTAGACAAAAATGCTGGAGAAACTCAGCGGGTGAGGCAGCATCTATGAAGCGAAGGAATATTCCTTCGCTCCATAGATGCTGCCTCACCCGCTGAGTTTCTCCAGCATTTTTGTCCACCTGCCATACTTTGTTCTGCCTTTCCACTCTTTCAGCATGATTTTGCTGATAGTGCAGTGTAGTGGGCTGAAGGGCCCGTTTCCATGCTGTATGGCTCTCTCTGTGCCAGACCGTTCTGTCGCCACAAATCTGCCATTTGCAATTCCTGCATGAAACTTCACCCTAATGGACGATGCTTCTCAATGTATTAGTATGGAGATTCATTTCGTTTTTCAATCAGCTTTTCAAACTGGGATTCATTATGGCTTTGTTTCAGGAACTGGTTGAAGATGTGAAGAGGATTTGGACAAAGATGGTAGATCTTCGTGAAACCAGTCACCTCATGACTCACGAAGGTAAAGTCGGTTATGCTCGTTGGGTACAGACAGACATTCTTCCAGAATTTAAGGAGGTTCCGTTTCTTTTGCCTTAGATTGGATATTGTCCTGGGAGAACACTTACAGTAGGAACAGAAAATACTGAGAGTATTTTTGTAGTTTAGTGTAGAAGTATGGGGAAAGAAAGAGTTCACAGTTCAGATTCATGACCTGTCTGACGAATCTTGCAGTTGTTTGAGAAGATTGGCTGGAATTTTGTATATTTTTCTGGTTTCTAGTTTAAAGTTGCTTTCAGAGTGGATATACTCCACACAGTGGATATAATCAGGCCCTTCGGCCCAACATGTCCATGCCAGCCACGATGCCCCATCTTTGCTCATGCCCCTCTTAATCTCTCCTATCCATGTACCTGTCCAAATGTATTGTTTTTATAAGTTTAGATTCCTCCTGTCCTACCGAGTACTTTAAAACATTTTCTGCCGTCTTTTCAGATTTCTTAAACCCAGAGTATTTTTTGTGGTGTTTAATATTTTGTGCTTTGTTTTAGGCTATCTGAAGCTTTGGCAGCTTAGCAAACCCAACCTATCACAGTTTGATGTTATCCTTTTAGATGAAGTTGAAGATTGTAGCCCTGGTAAGATGATCGTACCTTATACTTTATGCATCATCGGATTGTGTTTCATTTTGGTAGGACAAGCCGAGATAAGGTTTACACAGTCAACGGTGCAGGTTTATAATTCCACGAACGTGGCAACACAGATGGGCAGGGTGGTGAAGATGGCGTTTGGCATGCTTGTCTGAGTATGGGAGCTGGAGCGTCATGCTGTGCTACACAAGGCATTGGTCAGGCAAACATTTGAAGTACTGTGCACAGTTCTGGCCGCCCTGCTGTAGGAAGGTTGACACTAAACTGGAAAGAGTTAAGGGCCTGTCCCACTTGGGCGTCATTTGCGCGTCACGCAGATGGCTTGCGAAGATTTTGTACATCCCAAAATCCTGGGGCGTCGCGCGCGACCGCTCGGCACTGCCTACGTCACCATGCACCATGTGCGCGTAATGTGCACCATGCGCACATCACGACGGGTGCGTCGTGACGCGTAAATGATGTTGCGTAAATTACGCGAAAATGACGTCCAAGTGGGACAGGCCCTTTATTTTTTGTTGCGCGCTATCCAGTCAGCTAAAAGACTCCACATGACAACAATCAAGCCGCCCACAATGTAAAGATGCACAATAAAGGGAATAATGTTTAGTGCAAGATTAAAGTAATAGTAATAGTAACTTTATTGTCAATTCAAATAATGCAACAAGTAGTTACACAGAGGATTGAAATTGCGTTTCCCCATACTCCAATGTGCACGTAATATTTATAACACAGACAGACAATATACCAATAAAAATAGACAATGGACATATACATTATATAAAATATTCATTAATAAAAGGTGCAATATAGAAAAGTGCAAATAGCATACTGCAGACATTGAGTTAAAGTTAATTTGACAGTCAGTTGGTCTTTGTGTAATGTTCATGGAATTTTCTTGAGTGTGTTGAGTAGTCTGATGGCCTGAGGGGAAAAAGCTGTTTTTGAATCTGGTGGTTTTGCTCCGCATGCTGCGGTAGCGCTTGCCGGATGGTAGGAGGGTGAACAGTTTGTGTGCTGGGTGGGTGATGTCTTTGATGATATTGGTTGCTCTCTTGCGACAGCGAGATGGGTATAAGTCCTGGATTGCTGGTTGGGGTGATCTAGTGATCTTCTCCGCTGTCCTCACCACTCTCTATAGGGCCTTCTGGTCAGCAGCAGAGCAACTGCCATACCAGACTGAGAGACTGCTGGTAAGAATGCTCTCAATGGCACCCCTGTAAAAAGTTGTGAGGGCAGAAGGGGGGAGGTCGGCTCTCCTCATCCGTCGAAGGAAGTGGAGGCGTTGCTGTGCTTTCTTGACTAGGGAGATCGTGTTGGTGGACCATGTCTGATCATCTGTGTTGTGTACTCCCAGGAACTTGGTGCTTTTCACAGACTCCACTGCACTGCCATTTATGGTGAGTGGGGTGTGTGCTGTCTGTTTCCGGTAAAGCCTGATCAAAGATAGTCCGAGGATCTCCAATGAGGTAGATGATAAATCATGGCTGTTTTCTAGTTGGTGATAGGATGGTTCAGTTGTCTAATAGCAGCTGGGAAGAAATGTAAGAACTATATGCCCCACCTACACGAGTACCACCTGCCAACATTTGGCCCATATCCCTCTCAACTTCCTGCAAAAATCTCTCCGCGTCACTTTAATCTCCTCATCTCTCTGCGCGTCTCCTCCTTGAATTATTCTCTTCTCTTCAGTCATTATGGACATCGTACTCTCTCAGAAATGTGGGAAACTTCTTGTGGGAGATCCTCATCAACAGATCTATAGTTTCAAAGGTGCTTCTGAGGCCCTGGTTGAAGCTCACCGACCCACCCTTCTCAGTCTAACACAGGTAAGGCATTACTTATTCTTTATGTGTGAGAAGGAACTGCAGATGCTGGTTTAAACCGAAGATTGACACAAAAAGCTGGAGTAACTCAGCGGGACAGGCGGCATCTCTGGAGAGAAGGAATGGGTGACGTTTTGGGTCGAGACCCTCCAGCTTTTTGTGTCTATCTTACTTATTCTTTAATGTCTCTCCACAATGTTCTTTTTAAACCCACAAATAAATAGCCCAGCCTGGCTGTAAGTAACATGTTTGCAACCACAATGTCAATGGTTTCCTTAATGTCATGTAGAGAGATACAGTGAAATGCTGACTCTGCAGGCCATCCATCAAATCTTACCATACATTAGTAGAATAGATCTTCTGGAACAATAATATAATGATCCTTAATAAAGGACATACATACATGGAGCCTCTTTAACAACTTTTTTACACAAAGGCTGGTGGGTGTATGGAATGAGCTGATGGAGGAGGGAGTTGAGGCTAGTTCTATTGCAATGTTTAAGAAATATTAAAACGTCAGGTGGGGGGGGAGTTCCCCCCGCCACGGGTACCATGTAATCCCGTGCTACTTGCTTCATGGTCGGATAGTCAGCGACTAAACCGTCTCCCCCACCTGGTTTGCCAGGTGAGGAGGGGGCTGTGGACCCCCAGCAGGACCAAAAACAAGACCTGTCAAAGGGCGGACGAGCTTCTAGCGAGCCAACGGCCATCCACACTTCAGTAGAAGTTGCGATCCCTGTCGTATACGGCATTGTAAGGAATGATGATAAAGCACACACACCAAAATCCTATACTTCCAGCGGCGGAAGTCCGCAGGAACTGGAGGACGGAGATGTGTGGTGCGTCCGTCACCGTTCCCATCGGAAACCAGCACCACTGCGTCGCTAATGTTTTCAATGATGAAGAATAAATGAATTAAGAAATATTAAGACAGGTACATTGACTGAAAAGGGTTAGAGGGATATGGGTCAAATGCATGCAGGTGGGACTAGTGTAGATGGGACATGTTGGTGGGTGTGGGCAGGTTGGGCCGCTGGGCCTGTTTCCACTCTGTCTCTCTGACTCCAAAGGGCAATAGTGCATGCGAGGATAATGGCAGGAGGGCTTTTGTTGAGAGATGGTAAAGTTAGAAATATCCTTGAAAATAAGCACCTTTGCTAGGCAGGTGGTTCTGACTCATAATATTGGACCTGATGTCGGAAGAGTTAAAAAAAAAAGAAGAGAAATACAGCGCGGAAACTGACCCACCGAGTCCGCGCCGACCAGTGAACCCCGCACATTAACACTGCCCTACACACACTAGGGCCAATTTACACTTATACCAAGCCAATTAACCTACATTCCTGTATGTCTTTGGAGTGTGGGAGGAAACCGAAGATCTCGGAGAAAACCCACGCAGGTCATGGGGAGAACGTACAGACAAGCACCCGTAGTCCGGATCGAACCCAGGTCACCAGTGCAGCAACTCTACCACTGCGCCACCGTGCCGCCTTTGCTGTTAAGCTTTTCCAATAGATGCAAGCAGTGAGCAATTTTACTTCCTTAGAAGACTGAGGAGAATCAGTATGTCAGCGAATACTCTATTACATTTAAACTCGCCATCAAACAAACTCTGAACTATAACAGCATATTGCACTTCATCTGTTTATTTATGTGTGTGTATATCTAAGGTCTATGGTATATAGACACACTGAACTATTCTGTATTTATGCTTACAATACTCTGTTGTGCTGCAGCAAGCAAGAATTTCATTGTCCTATCTGACAATAAACCCTCTCTTGACTCATGACTCTGGACAGGTGTGCAGGGTAGATAGCGTACTGAAGGTTTGCATTACAGCCTGGTTTGGCAACTCAGACGAAGGAGGCTACAGAGAGTGATAGACACTGCCCGATCCATCATAGGTATTGTGTAGGAAGGAACTGCAGATGCTGGTTTAAACCAAAGACTGACACAAAAAGCTGGAGTAACTCAGCGGGACAGGCAGCATCTCTGGAGAGAAGGAATGGGTGACGTTTCGGGTACTGACCCTTCTTCAGGTACTGACCTCCCCACCATTGAGTAGATCTATAGGAGGCACTGTCCCAGAAAGGCAGCCGATATCATCAAAGATTTATGCCATCCTGGTCACTCTCTCATTTCTACTATCGGGAAGAGGTTATCGGATCCTGAAAACTGTGACCAGTAGGTTTGAGTATAGCTTCTTCCCAATAGCCATATTAGGCTGCCGAGCACTACAGAACACTAACCTCAACAACTATAAACTTCTATGGACTGTGTGGTTGTACTAAAGGAGTTTGTTTTTTTGCACTATTATGATTACCTAGTATTACAGATATTAATTCATTAACATTTTTGATTATTAGATATTATCTGCAGTTAGGATGGACATCCTTGTGATTGAGGCAGTGCAGCGTAGGTTCACGAGATTGATCCCTGGGATGGCGGGACTGCCATATGAGGAAAGATTGAAAAGACTAGGCTTGTATTCACTGGAGTTTAGAAGGATGAGGGGGATCTTACAAAAACTTATAAAATTATAAAAGGACTGGACAAGCTAGATGCAAGAAAAATGTTCCCAATGTTGGGCGAGTCCAGAACCAGGGGCCACAGTTTTAGAATAAAGGGGAGGCCATTTAAGACTGAGGTGAGAAAAAAACGTTTTCACCCAGAGAGTTGTGAATTTGTGTAATTCCCTGCCACAGAGGGCAGTGGAGGCCAAATCACTGGATGGATTTAAGAGAGAGTTAGATAGAGCTCTAGGGGCTAGTGGAGTCAAGGGATATGGGGAGAAGGCAGGCACGGGTTATTGATTGGGGACGATCAGCCACGATCACAATGAATGATGGTGCTGGCTTGAAGGGCCGAATGGCCTCCTCCTGCACCTATTTTCTATGTTTCTATGTTTATTGCATTTATGGGCCGGTTAAGCTGGAACAAGTAAGAATGTGGTTGTTCCATTATCGGTACATGTGACAATTAAACAATCTTTACTCTCTTGATTCTGTCACCAAGTCTGCCTGCAGTGATGGTCACTTGTCAGCCTCCTGTGGCTTAAATGTGCACCACTATTTCTTCTCTTTATACCAGGTAGGTTGAAAAGTTGGATCACTGGTGATGTGTTAAGCTTGGCCATCGAGCGCGAGTGTTGGAGTAACACAGCTGTGTGCCATGCTGCTGGGTGATTGCAGCGTCACCTTTATCATTAGGATTTCTCTCTGTGCTTGCAGAGTTTCAGATTTGGACCTGAGATCGCTTATGTTGCAGCAACAATTCTGGACGTGTGCAAACGAGTCAAAGACAAGACCTTGGTCGGTGGAAATCAAGATGGTAAGTGGCGAGGAGACTTTTTTTGAGAGCGGGGGAGTGATGTGTGAGTGTGGGTTGGTGCCTGTAAGTCAATATCAAGTGAGTGCATTAAGTGGGTGGACATGTGGTGGTGTGGCAGGATGCGGTGTGGAGTCACGAGGAAGAAGGGTGAAGGGGATGGTGGTTACTCAAACCCTATACTTGGTGAGACGTTGTTTGCCTTGCTCTTTTCATCAGCTTTGCCCTGTTGCTACTTTCATGCTCTAGAGATGCTAGTTGAAACGTTCAATCTTTTCACTAGTTGAAAGCGCAAGGGGCGGCACGGTGGTGCGGCGGTAGAGTTGCTGCCTCACAGCGCCAGAGACCTGGGTTCGATCCTGACCACGGGTGCTGTCTGGACGGAGTTTGTACGTTCTCCCCGTGACCTGCGTGGGCTTTCTGCGTGTGCCCGTTTCCTCCCACACTACAAAGGCGTGCAGGTTTGTCGGTTAATTGGCTTCGGTAAATTGCCTATCGTGTGTAGGATAGTGTTAGTGT
This sequence comes from Malacoraja senta, assembly GCA_038087875.1. Taxonomy (NCBI): domain Eukaryota; kingdom Metazoa; phylum Chordata; class Chondrichthyes; order Rajiformes; family Rajidae; genus Malacoraja; species Malacoraja senta. The sequence continues at coordinate 64,989 of JAXLNO010005870.1, forward strand.
GTGGGGATCGCTGGTTGGCGCGCGACCCGGTGCTCCGATGGGCCTGTTTCCACGTTGTATCTCTAAACTAAACTAAACCCCTTGACCTGAACAGAGTTGGTTCGGTACTGATTTCCCAAACGCAACAAAACTGTAAGAAGCTTCAAGTTGATGCCTACAATGATCCTGCAACCTCCTCATTACAGATAACACCAGCGGAAGGTCGGTTGGCCAGGTGGCAATTCTGTGCAGGACCACTGCTGCTGTCTTCGACGAGGCTGTGCGTATTGTGACCAGCGACAATCCGAACAAAATATATTTACTCGGAGTGAGTACCTTTGTGCTGGTGAACGTTTCACCTTCTGTGTCGGATGCACTGCTCACTTGACCATTGATTACAAGTTTGCTTTGTGTTCACGGCATTCTGAATGTCTTCAACCCTTCCTCTCCTTAGGGACTTGATAAGTTTGGAATGGACACAATGCTGGATATCCAGACGTTGATGATCAAGGAGACGGAACAAGCAGCCGGTGAGATTAGCTTTAATTATGTAATTCAATCTTTTCTGCACAGTCTTGCTCCTAATTACGTTCCTGATAAAAATTATGCTAAAGATTTATCTTTTCTGACTATATTCTTATTTTAAGACTGTGACCCTTAGTTCATAATCCACAACCAGGGAAAAATTGATTCCACATATAACCTTATCAAGTTCTGAAACTCCGAGAATTTATAAAAAGCTTTATGGATGTTAGGATTAATACCAATCCACAAAACTGCACCTGTACTTGTTCCACATATTCCCTGATCTTCCAAAAATTAATATACATCCTCTATGAATACTTTACGAGGATGTTGCCATGACTAGCGGGTCTGAGCTATAGGCAGAGGTTGAGTAGGCTGGGACTCTATTCCTTGGAGCGCAGGAGGATGAGGGGTGATCTTATAGAGGTGTACAAAATCATGAGAGGAATAGATTGGGTAGATGGACAGAGTCTCTTGCCCACAGTAGGTGAATCGAGGACCAGAGGACATAGGTTTAAGGCGGAGGGGAAAAGATTTAATTGGAATCTGAGGGGTAACCTTTTCACACAGAGGGTGGTGGGTGTATGGAACAAGCTGCCAGAGGAGGTAGTTGAGGCTGGGACTATCACAACGTTTAAGAAGCAGTTAGACAGGAACGTGGATCGGACAGGTTTGGAGGGATGTGGGCCAAATGCAGGCAGGTGGGAATGGTGTAGCTGGGATATGTTGGCAGGTTGGGCCGAAGGGCCTGTTTCAAGACTGTATCACTCTGTGACTCTAAATACCTTCAACGATCAAATCACCATAACTGGATGGAAAAGTCCAGGGGTTCACCACCCTCTGCAAGAGGAAATTCCTACACATCTCAGTAACGAAGTGATATTCATGGGGGACTTAAATTAGACATGAGAATAGAGTTCAAGAACTACAGAGAAGTGTATCTGAAATGAATCTGGATTCATGAGGGATCAAACTGAAGTTTAAAACAAAACACAGAGTTAGAAAGAAGGAAACAAAGACTTGTAGAAACAAGGAACTGAGATGCTGTTTTCTTTTGAAAGACACAAACTGCTGGAGTAACTCAGCGGGTCAGGCAACATCTTTGGAGAACATATGTAAGAAGGAACTGCAGATTCTGGTTTACACCGAAGATAGACACAAACTGCTGGAGTAACTCTGCGGGACAGGCAGCATCTCTGGAGAGAAGGAATGGGTGACGTTTCTGAAGAAGGGTGTCGACCGGAAACGTCACCCATTCCTTCTCTCCAGAGATGCTGCCTGTCCCGCAGAGTTACTCCAGCAGTTTGTGTCTGTCTTCAGGAGAACATGGATAGGTTTAGTATAGAGATACAGCGTGGAAACAAGCCCTTCAGCCCACCGAGTCCACGCCGACCACCGATCGCTCCGTACACTAGTTCTATCCTACACACTAGGGACAATTTACAAAAGCCCATTAACCTAAAAACCCACACATCTTTGGAATGTGGGAGGAAATCCTGGAGCACCCGGAGAAAACCCACGAGGTCACAGGGAGAACGTGTAAACTTGGTACAGACCGCACCCGTAGTCAAGATTGAACCCGGGTCTCTTGCGCTGTAAGGCAGCAACTCTAGCACTGCGCCACCGTGTTGCCACAAGTGATGCTTTGGGTTGGGTTGGGACTCTTCTTCAGACTGATCCTGCGGGGGAAGAAAATGGAAGAGAGGAGCAGCAGGACAAAACCTGGAAGGTAGTAGTAGGTGGATGCATGTGAGGGGAATTTTTGAGAGGCGGATGAACTGGGAAGAGAGGTGGGTGGGGTGAGGAGGGCAGGGGGGGGAGGGCGGGGGAGGGCGGGGGAGGGGTGTGAGACACTCAGATACTCTCGTGCTGAGCTGCTCCAGTTCTTTGTGTCTTTTTTTCCATCCAGCGCTTTATGTCTTGCTCAAGATTCCAGCACCTGCAGTTTCTGGTCTCACCTTCTTAATACGAGGTTTCCTCGTGCAGTCTATTTGTTTCCTTTACCATAGGTTCTGGCCATTTCCTTTTCTCCTGGATAGATCCTTGCTATCTTTGTGTTGGACGCCTGAAGACATGTGTCTGAAGGAACGTCTCGACCCGAAACGTCACCCGTTCCCTCTCCCCGGAGATGCTGCCTGTCCCGCTGAGTTACCCCAGCATTTTGTGTCTATCCTTGCTATCTTTGTTAAGTTTGTGGCATTGCCAGCGGCAATGGGAGATGTCTGTGGGGAATAATCGCCAGGGCGATCTCTTCTCTTGGAAAGGCCTTGAAATCCGGGATCCGCTCATCCGGCTGTTTGACCGTAAAGGGGGTTTTCGTGGATTGAGAAACTACGCGGTGCAGGTTGGAGACTCCGAGCTAGAGGAGAGGATCGCGGTTGTGGAGAAGTACGGTCTGGAACTTCCATCGCTCGTGGAGAAAATCACCAATCAATGCGTCAACTGCACGACATTTGCAAGTAAGACAGCCACTGCCTCTTGCTGAGACATCTAATCTTCTTTGTCATTGTGCTCCCCTCCTTTTCTCCCCAAATTCCTTCACCTCTGTTTTGAGTGTCCAGCAGACATCCAAAATGCTTCCGTGACCAAACAGATTTTTGTTTTAGTTCAGAGATACAGTGCGGAAACAGGCCCTTCGGCCCACCGGGTCCAGACCGACCAGCGATCCCTGCACGTTAATCCTATCCTACACACACTAGGGACAATTTATAATTATACCAAACCAAATAACCTACAAACCTGTACGTCTTTGGAGTGTGGGAGATCCCAGAAAAAACCCACACACGTCATGGGGAGAACGTATAAACTCCATACAAACAGCACCCACATTCGGGATCGTACCCGGGTCTCTGGCACTGTTCGGCAGCAATTCTATCGCTGTGCCACCGTAAGATAAGAGCTCGATGGCTAAGCTCAACACACTTAACACGCCATTGAACTACGCCATCAACCTACCTGGTATAAGTGCATGGAACGATTTTATACAGTTCTATTGCTTGGCCATTTGTGCTGCAAATTCACCTGACTGAAGTTCGTAACTCTTCAATCCTTTTGTCTCTCACCTTCTGTCTTTTCTTCTCTGGCCTTTGTCCAACCATCTACCTGTCAAAAAGCTCCCTCCCCTGTATCTGCCTATCACCTGCCACACTCCTCTCTTCAAGCTTTCCCTCCCTGCCCATCCACAATCAAGTTGAAGAATGTCAAAACGACCCGAAACATCGCCTATCCATGTTCTCCAGTGATGCTGCCTCACCTGCTGAGTTACTCCAGCACTTTTTTTGTAAACCAACACAGTGTCTACTATGTAAAGTGATTCTGTGTACAACATCCAGTGGTATGTATGTTACAATCAAAGAGTTTTTGTCAACAACTGAGGTGGCCTGGTGGCACAGCAGTTGTTGCTGCTGTCGGACCCTATGTTTGATGCTAATCTCAGCTATTGTCCGTGCAGTGTTTGCATCTTCAATCTGTGTTTGTATGGGTTTCCCCAGCCTCCTCCTACATCTCAAAGCAATGGTAAAATGGTAAAGCCATCGACCAGCGATTCATACCGGTTCTATGCTATCCTAGTTTCTCATCCATTCCTTATGCCCCTGTCCCACTTAGGAAACCTAAACGGAAACCTCTGGAGACTTTGCGCCCCACCCAAGGTTTCCGTGCGGTTCCCGGAGGTTTTTGCCAGTCTCCCTAATGGTCGAAAGTGGTTTCCGCTTCTTCTATGTTCAGGCGATTATTTCAAAAAATTAAAAACCGGCCGCGACTAAAAATAAGTTGCCGTTTTAAAAATCGATAATTTTTTAATCAAAGCCGGTTGCGATGCTAGTTGAAGGTGGTTGCCGGAGGTTGCAGGTAGTGGAAGGTCTACCTGCAACCTCGACCTGCTGCGCCACTGTGCCGCGCCAATGTTTGGAGTTCCAAAGTTTTTTTCAATCTCTTACCTTGCCGGAGATGCGATTGTTTTCCGGGTCGTATCTCTGGTCGCTCTGCGGCCTAACATCGTGGAGCTGGCGGCCTTGCTCGGGACTGACTTTGAGCCTCACCGCGGGGCGTGTACTTACCATCGGTGCCGATTCCTTGCCTGGGATCGATGCTCCAACCGCGGCCTGCGGACTTTAACATCAAGGAATTCGCCGTCTCGGGAGAGGCCGAGTCGGGAAGCTCCAAAAGCCGCACGAAGTTCGACTAGCTAGTTCGACCTGAGGTAGATCGCCCTGTGCGGGGGAGCTGAGGTTCCCCCCTCCGATGCAGGAGCTTGATCACCCCGACGAGGAGGCCCGCCGCCAGCTACAGGAGTAAGATCATCCCGTCAACGGAAGGTTAGAGGCCCCCGACAGCTGGAGGACAAAAAAGGGAAGAGATTGAACTTTTTTTCGCAGTGAGGAATGTGGAGGAGTCACTGTGGTGGATGTTTATGTTAAAATGTATTTTGTGTGTTCTGTTGCTTTTTATTGGTATGACTGACTTGGTAAATGAAATTCCTCGTATTTTACAAAACATACCTGGCTAATAAAGCGAGTATGAGTAGAGTAGATGTTAACCTTTCCTTATTATGACCTTTAACTGTCCCTTTGGCTCTTCTAAAGATGTGATTCTGGGAACGGTGCACAAAGCAAAAGGATCTGAGTTTGAGACGGTGCAAATAGCTGAAGACCTTATAAAACTTCCAGGCTTTCGACATAACCCTCACGTTCTTTCAGGGTTCAGGATAGGCAAGTATTTCTCCGCTCTTTTTTAAAAATCTAAAAGGCATGCCATCTAAAAGTAGGATAACACGCAACTGTTTCTCACTCCCTCCTCTCTCCTCGACTAGCTTGTCCAAAATACCATTTGTGCGTGAGGTTTGCTAGCGAGACACTGAAAAGTATTCAACAATACAGGCATCATACCCAAGGCCCTATTGCCAGCGTGCACAAATAATGACCACAAATTGCTACTTCTCCAAGACATTTTTTATTAATCCTTCATCCAGCTCAATCAAACTGTTACATTCAGAACAGACCATCTATCTGACCCTTGAGCTTACTGAAGCTAAGACATTTCAGGACCACTTGAGCTATTCCATGTACCCCTGCACAAGGCCAGCAGAATAATCAAGAACGAGTCGTACTCTGGCCATTCCCTCTTCTCCCCTCTCCCACCGGGCAAAAAGGTAGAGACGTGTGAAGATGCACACCTCCAGATTCAGGGACGGTTTCTTCCCAGCGGTTATCAGGCAACTGAACCATCTTCATTACAACTAGAGAGCAGTCCTGAACTATGAAGGTAGACACAAAATGCTGGAGTAACTCAGCGGGTGAGGCAGCAATCTCTGGAGAGAAGGAATGGGCGACGTTTCGGGTCGAGACCCTTCTTCAGACTAATGTCGGGGGAGGGGGCTGGACAAAGATAGAATGTAGGCGGAGACAGCAAGACTAGTGGGAGAACTGGGAAGGGGGAGGGGATGGAGAGAGAAAGCAAGGGCTATCTGAAGTTAGAGAAGTCAGTGTTCATACCGCTGGGGTGTAAACTGCCCAAGCGAAATATGAGGTGCTGTTCCTCCAATTTGTGCTGGGCCTCACTCTGACAATGGAGGAGGCCCAGGATAGAAAGGTCAGATTGGGAATGGGAGGGGGAGTTGAAGTGTTGAGCCACCGGGAGATCAGGTAGGTTAAGACGGACTGAGCGGAGGTGTTCAGTGAAACGATTGCCGAGCCTGCGCTTGGTCTCGCCGATGTAGAGAAGTTGACAACTGGAACAGCGGATGCAATAGATGAGGTTGGAGGAGGTGCATGTGAACCTCTGCCTCACCTGGAAAGTCTGTTTGGGTCCTTGGATGGAGTCGAGGTAGGAGGTAAAAGGACAGGTGTTGCATCTCCTGCGGTTGCAGGGGAAAGTACCTAGGGAGGGGGTGGTTTGGGTGGGAAGGGACGAGTTGACTAGGGAGTTGCGGAGGGAACGGTCTCTGCGGAAAGCAGAAAGGGGTGGAGATGGGAAGATGTGGCCAATAGTTGGATCCCGTTGGAGGTGGCGAAAATAGTCCATCATTCTAAAAAATGTGAAACTCTTCAGATGTCAGATGACACTAATTGATGTGTCAATTGTTTAGTTTAGAGAGACAGTGTGGAAACAGGCTCTTGGGCCCACTGTGTCCGTGCCGACCAGCGATCACCCATACACTAGCTCTATCCTACATACTAGGGACAATTTACAGAGGCCAATTAACTTACAAACCTGTATGTCTTTGGATTGTGGGAGGAAACCCACGCGGTCACGGGGAGAACTTGCAAACTCCACACAGACTGCACCCATGGTCAGATTCGAACCTGGGTCTCTGGCTCTGTAAGGCAGCAACTCCACCGCTGCACCACTGTGCCCCCCAAAATTAATTTATTGATTGTGTATCGTGTTACAGGACGGTTAAACTGCTGCAAGTAAGAATGGAATTGTTCTGTATTCGGTACAAATGACCGTTAAACACTCTTGACTCTTCACCCTTATTTGTTGCCTTGTGATATCACGGTATTGATGCAAATTCCACCTCTATCCCCAGACTCGGTCCCAGATGTCAATTGGAACTTGCTTTACATTGCCGTGACCTGGGCGAAGAGACGTCTCGTGATGAGCAGGTCCTTGGAATATCTCCTCTCCTTCGCCAGTGTGAGTGGGATTGTTAATGTGTTTCAGTCTTTCCCTGGCCCACTGGGTAAGAGCATCGAGGGCGGCAAGGTGGCGCAGTTGATAGAGCTGCTGCCTCGCAGCTCTTCCCCATTCCTGGCCTCCGGACCATTTTTCATTTCCGTCCAGGGCGGCGCGGTGGCGCAGCGGTAGAGTTACTGCCTCACAGCGCCAGAGACCCGGGTTTGATCCTGACTACGGGCGCTGTCTGTATGGAGCACCTGCTGTTACCCTGGGTTGTAACATCGACTGGGTTAGAATAAAGGGGAGGTCATTTAAGACTGAGGTGAGAAAAATCTTTTTCACCCAGAGAGTTGTGAATTTATGGAATTCCCTGCCACAGAGGGCAGTGGAGGCCAAATCACTGGATGGATGTAAGAGAGAGTTAGATAGAGCTCTAGGGGCTAGCGGAATCAAGAGATATGGGGAGAAGGCAGGCACAGGTTATTGATTGGGGACGATCAGCCATGATCACAATGAATGGCGGTGCTGGCTCGAAGGGCTGATTGGCCTCCTCCTGCACCTATTTTCTATGTTTCTATGTTTCTATGTAACAAGCAACTGTTCCCGCTATCTAGATCAAATGAATTATCCACGTCACGTAATTAATTCGCATGTTACAACCCAGTTTCAATTGTAACAATATAACCTCGGGCGCTGCCTGTGTGGAGTTTGCATGTTCTCCTTCTTCTCCACCGGGGGCTCTGTGTAAAAGAAACTTGCCCTGCACTTCTCCTTTAAACTTTACCCCTCTCACCTTAAAGCTATACCCTCTACTCTATCTGCTCCTTATCTTTGTCTCTCATAATATTGTAAACTGCTATCAGGTCTTTCATCACACTTTCCTCCACCCTGAATGATTGTTTGTACAGCAAAACTCAAACAGTCTGGTATCCGACCATTTGGAAATCAAGAGGGCAGCACGATGGCGCAGTGGTAGAGTTGCTGCCTTGCAGCGCCGGAGACCCGGGTTCCATCCCGACTATGGGTGCATGTCTGTACGGAGTTTGTACGTTCTCCCCGTAACCATGTGGGTTTCCTCCCACACTCCAAAGGCATACGGGTTTGTAGGTTAATTTGTGTAAGTGTAAATTGTCCCTAGTGTGTTAGTGTGCAGGGATCGCTGGTCGGTGCATACTCGGTGGGCCGAAGGGCCTGTTTCTGTGCTGTATCTCTAAACTAAACTCTAAGCTTTCATTGATGGTCGTGTCTCCTTCTTGCCTGAGTTGAGCATGCCTTTGGAAATCAGTCCCATGTTCTCAGATGTTTCCTGCACTCCCTTCCATCCACTTGTGGGTGCTCCGATTCCTGTGTTCCCTCCTCCCACACTCTGGTCTCCGCACTACCTTCCCCCCTCCCCCCCCCCTCCCGGCCAGGGCTCCATTTCCCAGTCTGACGTTCATCCCTCCCTGGTCTCATTTCCCACATTCCCTTTAAACTGATCAGAATCCTCTTTCTCACACTCCCTGTGAACTCACAACATACATGGGCAAATATATTTTCAGGCAACGTAGCATATATTAAAAAAAAAAAAAATTAAATTAAGTTAGTGTATTAATATGAACTAACTTTCATTAGTCTGGAAAATCTGCCAGTCCTGTGCCAAATTATTAGTTAATGTAAAATCTCCTAAGGTGATTCATCAGCGCATAATTAATCATATGATGATAGAAGGGTTTGATAATTTTTAGGGAGTATCTTAAAAGAATTAGGGAGGGAATGTCAGCTCCTAAAGCTAAAGCAGCTGAAGACAAGGCTGTAGTTTTAGTTTAGTTTAGACATACAGCGTGGAAACAGGCTCTTTTTGCCCGCCGAGTCCACACCGACTAGCGATCCCTGCACATTAACGCTATCTTACACACACATTAGGGACAATTTACAATTTCACCAAGCCAATTAACCTACAAACCTGTACGTCTTTGGAGTGTGGGAGGAAACCGCAGCTCTCGGGGAAAACCCACGCAGGTCACGAGGAGAATGTACAAACTCCGTACAGACAGCACCCGGAGTCAGGATCGAACCCTGGTCTCTGGCAGCATTAAGAAAGCACATCAGCGCCTCTACTTCCTGAGAAGATTACGGAGAGTCGGTTTGTCAAGGAGGACTCTCTCTAACTTCTACAGGTGCACAGTAGAGAGCATGCTGACCGGTTGCATCGTGGCTTGGTTCGGCAACTTGAGTGCCCTGGAGAGGAAAAGACTACAAAAAGTAGTAAACACTGCCCAGTCCATCATCGGCTCTGACCTCCCTTCCATCGAGGGGATCTACCACAGTCGCTGCCTCAAAAAGGCTGGCAGCATCATCAAGGACCCACACCATCCTGGCCACACACTCATCTCCCTACTACCTTCAGGTAGAAGGTACAGGAGCCTGAAGACTGCAACGACCAGGTTCAGGAACAGCTACTTCCCCACAGCCATCAGGCTATTAAACCTGGCTCGGACATAACACTGAACTTTACTAGCCAATACTGTTATTTGCACTTTATCAGTATATTGACCATTGTGTATATATTTATAGAATGCCTTGTAGTAAATGCCTACTATGTTCTGTTGTGCTCAAGCAAAGCAAGAATTTCATTGTCCTACCAGGGACACATGACAATAAACTCACTTGACTTGACTTGACTTGATAAGCAACTCTACCGCTGCGCCATCGTGCCGCCCCTGACAGAAATGAAAAATGGTCAGGAGGTCAGGAATGGGGAAGAGCAATGAATTTAAGGGTCCTCACTGTAGGAGTCCTTTGTTAATGAATGACAACTATCTGCATGCCCATGGAGTTCACTTTCCCTTGTCGAATGGTCAGGGACAAGCTCCAAAGTTGATCAGCATCGTTCAGGGCAGGACAGTACTTCCCCTGGGGAATGTAGCCAGCTGTTTACAATGGTAGAATGGCATTGATAGCTGGCTCGGCCTTCCCACCTGCTTACAAAATTGTCCTTAATGTTTACAAGTTTGTAAAGGAGTCTGGCAATCACTTGGCACCTGAATAAAAACAATTTTTCTTTAAAAAAAATAAGATGGAAAAAAGATGCTTGAAGTAAGATGGACACAAAACCGCTGGAGTAACTCAGTGGGACAGGCAGCAACTCTGGAGAAAAGGAATAGGTGACGTTTCAGGTCGAGACCCTTCTTGAGACTTGAAATCACCTCTGCTCCCAGTCCCTTTGCTCACCCAAAGGCTTTTAGAGAAACAACCTTCACGTGGTCCACCCTGTTTCAACGAATGCAATCAACCTGGCGTGCACAGAAGATCAAACAGAACAAGTTGTCTTACAACTTTAGGCTGTGCATGCCATACGCAAGAAGAAGAAGAGAAACATAATGGGACAGATTCTCAGGGACTTGCCAGCATAAGCCCACAACCAACTAGGGTCTTCCCAAGGGAAGGCTGGAGCCCAACCCTTTTGTTCAGTAGACTTTGGCTTCAAGTAACCTGCAGAGGACAAGGTTTAGAGGTACATGAGCTAAATGCGGGTTATTACGTCTAGCTTAGATGGGCATCTTGGTTGGAACGGACAAGATGGGCTGAAAGGAATGTTTCCACGCAGCATGACTCTAAGGATCTCCGTTAATGGTTAAGTCACTGTATCGAAAGGGGGGGGTCTCAGTCCGAAACATCACCTGTCCATTTAGCCCTCCACAGATGTGTAGGAAGAAACTGCAGATGCTAGTTTAAACTGAAGATAGACACAACAAGCTGAAGTAACTCAACGGGATAGGCAGCATCTCTGGAGAGAAGGAATGGGTGAAGAAGGGTTTCTGAAGAAGCGTCTCGACCCGAAACGTCCCCCATTCGTTCTCTCCAGAGATGCTGCCTGTCCGCTGAGTTACTCCAGCATTTCGTTTTCACCCAACAAACAACTAACATTGGCTTGTTTCCTCTATCATCGTTACTTTTTTGCATCTCTTTCATTCATTGTTGTTTATCTCTCTACATCATCAACTATATCTCTCGTAACTTCCCTTATCCCTAACTAGTCTGAAGAAGGGTCTCGACCCGATGCCACCTGTCCTGCTGAGTTACTCCAGCTTTTTGTGTCCCTCCACAGATGATTCCTGACCCGCTGAGTTCCTCCCACATCTTGTTTCTTGCTTTTTATAATCAAATCCTGACAATGCAGTTGGTTCCACTCATTAATCGTTTCTTAGCCCTGCCCTGCCATTAGTTTAATTAATCCGTTACTCATTCCGGCCCGGTACATTGTGCAACTGGGTTGCAAATCAGACAGGGTCTTTACAAAAATCGCCAGGTTTGTGAACCTACCGGTGAGAATGAGAGCACTACCTTGGTTAAGGCACTTAGGGAAATCTTGAGATCATGAAAAGTGCTTTCTTTACTTGCGATTGTCCTTGCGATTCTGAGGAAGATCAAAATGGATCTGGTCAGCTTTCATCCTCCAGGGGCTGTCCCACTTGGGCGACCTAATTGGCGAGTTTAGAAGAGTTTAGTAGAGTTTAAAAAAATGTCATGTTGAAGACCTCCTTCGACTATGTAGAAGATCTCCTTCGACCTCCCTTCGACTATGATGAAGACTATCTACGACTACCTTTGACTACCCTTGATTACCTACGACTAACATGCCGACCTACTACGACAAAACCTACGAGTAAAAAAAGTATCGATTTTTTCCATGGCGACCTTATTTCACTCGCGGGCATTTTTCAACATGTTGAAAAAAACGCCGCGACCTAGCTAAGGCCTCGAGTACGTGGAGACCACTCTCGAGCATGAAGGAGAGTTCCGAAGACCTCCTACGACCTCGTGTCGACCATGCTGCGAGTATGAGTCGAGGGCAAACTCGCCAGAACTCGCGGATTAGGTCGCCCAAGTGGGACAGCCCCTTAAGCGATGTAGGGATCAGCTAGATTTTGTTTTTGCTGGTGCTTTGCCACAAAATTCCGACTGGATTTAGCCATGAAGGCTGTGGCGTGTCACATCAGAAATGGGACTCCGAGCATAAACCCTGTTCTCATCTTTTAACATGACAAAATAGTTTGCCTGTTTACATCCCGCTCAGAATGTCTGCACCCACGCAAACATCGATGTGAAGCCTTCAGCATGCTGTTGACCTGTGTGGTCCATTCCTCGTTTTAGAGAGAGGGCAAGCTGAACAAGATGACTTGAGTTTATCAAGAGAGACACAAAATGCTGGAGTAACTCAGCGAGACAGGCAGCATCTCTGATTAGAAGGAATGGGTAACATTTTGGGTCGAGACCCTTCTAAGTCAGGGGAGAGGGAGATGCAGAGATAAGGAAGTGTAAGGTGTGAAAGAGACATCAAAGGGGACAAAGGTCAAGGAAAATGTAGAATGGATCATTGTTAACTAGGGGAAGGTGACAACGAAGTATACAAAGATAAAAATTAATCAGGAAGACAGTCAGACTGGCCGGAGAACTAAGATTGGGGAGGGATGGAAATCAAGGGTTACTTGAAGTTCGAAAAGTATAATATTCATACCGCTGGGGTGTAAGCTGCCCAAACTAAATATGTGGTGCTGATCCTCCAATTTTCATCAAGCCTTGCTCTGACAGTGGAGGAGGCCCAGCATCAACTTTATCGACGTCAGCGTCACTTTAGGTTTGGAGTTGTACCCCGCCACTAAAACCTGTTTCACCTCAACGTTGCAGGAATATTTTCTGAAGCCCGTGTTAACCGCCAAGCTGCTTGGAAAGGGGTTACCTCCTAAATGCCATGTCAGCGGATGCTTGAATCGCATTGCCAGTGAAGCAGTGTTAACCATGAAGAGAGCATCAAGTCCGCAGGTAATTACCTTCACAAATTCAAGTGATAGGATCAGAATGAGGCCATTCGGCCCATCACGTCTACTCCGCCATTCAATCATGACTGATCTGTCTTTCCCTCTCAACCCCATTCTTCCCATAACCCCTGACACCATGTAGCACAAGACATTTGATAGGTGTCATTGAAAGTATAACTATTGGTGAGGGTATTGATTTTTTAAATTTATTATATTGGGATGGAGATACAGTGGGAAACACTGTTTTGCCTGCTTTCCAGGCTAATCATTGCTCTCATGTGGAACCATGCGAAAGAAGATTTGTCCACTGTGTCTCACTCAGTCCATGTAACAATACAAAAAGTGTTGGAGTCATAGTCGTAAAGCCAGGAAACAGGCCCTTCGGCCCAACCTCCCCATGCCGATCATAATGCCCCATCTACACAACTCCAACCTGCCTGAGTTTGGCCCATATCCCTCTAAACCTTTCCTCCCCATGCTCCTGTCCAAATCTCTTTTTGACAGTCCTCTGTCACCCCACTGCACCCTAAACCCACCACCCCAATCATGAAGTGTGTCCTCATCTCCAAACAGAGCCACCCCACCCTGCGTTTCAGCCCACCAGCCAGTCGGTGAAATTAGTATCTCCATTATCTGTCAAATTGAGATGCTTCCATGCGACTGTCAAGTCAAGTCAAGTCACATTTATTTATATAGCACATTTAAAAAACAACTCTCGTTGGCCAAAGTGCTTTACATTTGTTATAAGAATAGCATAAACAAAACAAACCACATACATATATACATGTAGCCCTCACTCAGAAGACGTCAGGAAAGGCTTGGGAGTATAGATACGTTTTAAGTCTTGACTTAAAAGAGTCGATGGAGGGGGCAGTTCTGATGGGAAATGGGATGCTGTTCCACAGTCTAGGGGCTGCAACCGCAAATGCGCGGTCGCCCCTGAGCTTATGCCTAGACCGTGGGATATTCAGCAACCCCAAGTCGGCCGATCTGAGGGGCCTGGAGGTGGAGTGGTGGGTGAGAAGACTTTTTATGTAGGTGGGGGCAAGCCCATTGAGGGCTTTGTAGACATGGAATCGTCCGAAGCTGAAAGAAGCTAGCTTTTACCACGGCATTGACTTGTTTGTCAAATTTCAGTGCTGAGTCAAATATCGCGCCATGGTTTTTGACGTGAAGTTTGAGTAGTGGGGTAAGGCTGCCTGCTGTCATTTTGATTGAGTCCGAGGGGCCGGGAAGGATGACCTCAGATTTACTCTCGTTTAGTTGGAGGAAGTTCTGGGCCATCCAACACTTTATATCCTCGAGGCAGCGGGTAAGGTTAAGCAGATTTGATTGGTTTTTGGGCTTCAGGGGGAGATTGTGTATCGTCTGCGTAGCAATGGAAGGAAATGCCGTGCCTTTCAATGACTTGGCCTAAGGGGAGCATATACAGGGAGAAGAGAATGGGGCCAAGGATGGAACCTTGTGGAACCCCACAGCAGAGATTAGCTGGGGAGGAGAAAGAGTTGCCTATGTTAGTCAAGAAACTCCTACCTTTGAGGTAGGAGATGAACCAGCTCAGGGCAGTGCCATCAATACCAACCCCATACCGGAGACGGTCAATTAGGATGGTGTGGTCGACAGTATCAAATGCTGCTCTGAGGTCAAGAAGGAGCAGAATTGCACAGTCGCCGGAGTCAACGGTGAGCAGTAGGTCATTATGTACCTTCAACAAGGCAGACTCTGTGCTATGGTGAGCCCTGAAACCTGATTGGAAAGTTTCCAAGATAGTGTTTTGGTGAAGGTAAGGTATAAGTTGACTTAAAATTACCTTTTCAAGGGCTTTTGAGAGGAAAGGCAGTTTAGAAATGGGTCTGTAGTTGCTTGGCAAGGTGGGGTCGAGGTTAGTTTTTTTTCAGGAGTGGTTGGACATGCTTGAAGCAGGTAGGTACAGTGCCAGTGGCCAGAGAGCTGTTGAAGATGGCGAGGATGCTGGGACCAGCTGTTGTAATGACGTCCTTTAGGAGGGCAGAGGGGACAGTGTCGAGGGGGCAGGTAGTAGGTTTCATGGTGGTGATCAGTTTTACAAGGGAGGGTAGAGTAATGGGTTGGAAACAGTCTAATTTTGAAGAGCAGACCAATGAGACAGCCAGGTCACGGGTGGGAGGGGAAATATTCGTTCTTATGTTCTTTACATTGCTGGTGAAAAATGTGGTAAATTCCTCGCACTTAGCAGGGGACCCAGTTAGGCTGGTGCTGGTGGCAGGACAGATGATGGAGGTGATGGTGCTAAAGAGGACCTTGGAATTTTGTGCGTTTTTGGAGATAAGGGTGGAAAAGTATTTAGTTCTTGCAGATTTTACTGCTTCCTGGTATTTGTGAAGCTTATTTTTCAGGAGTTCAAAGGAAATTTGAAGCTACAGATTTGTACAAATTTGAAGCTTATCAGACTGTAGAGACCATATTATTGTACGGGTGTGAGGCATGGACTCGCACTCGAGCACTGTCCAAGTCTCTCGATGGTACCGAAAAGTTCAAGATGTCAGTTGGAGGGACCACATCCCCAACGCCCAGCTCTATGGGGAGATTCCACCACTGATGGAGAAGGATGAGGCTCGCTGGTCACTGCCACCGCCACCCAGAAATGACCAGCAGACAGGGTTGTGCTGTGGGGACCTGCCCATGGAAGACGTGACCCAGGACGGCCAATCAAGATCATGCTAAAGACGTTGATGGAAGACGCATGTGTAGAGACAAGAGAGGAGCTTGCCAGCTGCATGGAGGAGAGTGATGTGTGGTGCGGTGCGTCTGTCACCGTGCCCATCGGGAACCAGCGCCACTGCGTCGATAATGGTTTCAACGATGAGGCTATGTTATGTTACCTGTCGCATTCAGAGTCATCGAGTGATACATTGTGGAAACAGGCCCTTTAGCCCAACTTGTTCACACCGGCCAACATGTCCCAGCTACACTAGTCCCACCTGCCTGCGTTTCGTCAACATCCCTCCAAACCTCTCCTGCCCATGTACCTGTCTAACTGTTTCCTAAACGTTGGGATAGTCCCAGCCTCAACTACCTCCTCTGGCAGCTCGTTCCATGCACCCACTGCCCTTTGTGTGAACAAGTTACCCCTCAGATTCCTATTAATGCTGCTGCAAAACTGTGCATTGTCAGGATGCATTGCCATGTGGTGAGTAGTATTGCAGTAGGTAGACAAAAGTGCTGGAGAAACTCAGCGGGTGCAGCTGCATCTATGGAGCGAAGGAAATAGGCAACGTTTTTCGGTCCGAAACGTTGCCTATTTCCTTCGCTCCATAGATGCTGCTGCACTCACTTGAGTTTCTCCAGCACTTTTGTCTACCTTCAATTTTCCAGCATCTGCAGTTCCTTCTTAAACAGTATTGCAGTAGGCCTGGTGGAAGCGCAGGCTGTGAGCAAAATGTCATAGCCTGCAGGAGAGTACAGCGGATAGTGGCACCAAAAGGTGAGAATATAATAGAGTGATGCGGCAGTAGAGTTGCTGCCTCTCAGCACCAGTGACCCGGGTTCCATCCTGACTATGGGTGCAGTCTGTACAGTGTTTGTACGTTCTACCCGCGACCACGTGGGTTTTCTCCGTGTGCTCCGGTTTCCTCCCACATTCCAAAGAGATACGGGTCTGTAGTTAATTAGCTTCAGTAAAAATTGTAAATTATCCCTAGTGTGTAGGATAATGCTGGTGGACAGGGTGATCACTGGTCGGCGCGGACTTGAAGTGCCGGTTTCCACACTATATCTCTAATGTCTAGTAATACCTCTGCATTTTATTACTCTGCATTGTTTTTTAATTTGTCCTCTTTTTTTTCTGATTTGCTTCTGATCTCGGGCAGTATGGACCAAACGTGGACGGCCCTCTCTGTTTCGCATGCACGAGGCTGCGGACTGGTCCACTAATCCATCTCCTGGCTTCTCCACAACTGGTCAGGGCAGGCGTTAGAACAGTCGGGAGGGGCCGTGATCCCCCTTGAAGTATCCTGGAGATGGGAGTGGGTACAGCGGTGAAAACCTCGAGGGCGTCTAATCATGCGGAAGAGACTGGAAGAGTCAGAGGTATTTCCTCCTGCACGGACCATCAGGAATGGTGTTGATTCTGATGTTCTCAGACAACCTGTTTATGCAGATGAATATCTACACCGATTCATCATTGAAAACTTGGAAGGCATCTGTGGTATTATTTTAAATGCAAATACAGCAAGCCTTCATTATAACAGACTATATGGGAAACATAGAAAATAGGTGCAGGTGAAGGCCATTCGGCCCTTCGAGCCAGCACCGCCATTCAATATGATCATGGCTGATCATCCAAAATCAGTACCCCGTTCCTGCTTTCTCCCCATATCCCTTGATTTTGTTAGCCGTAAGAGCTACAGAGCCCTCCATAATGTTTGGGACAAAGACCCATCATTTATTTATTTCCCTCTGTACTCCACAATTTGAGATTTGTAATAGAAAAAAATCAAATGTAGTTAAAGTGCACATTGTCAGATTTTAATAAAGGCGATTTTTATACATTTTGGTTTCATCATGTAGAAACTACAGCTGTGTTTATACATAGTCCCCGCATTTCAGGGCACCATCATGTTTGGGACACATGGCTTCACAGGCGTTTGTAATTGCTCAGGTGTGTGTAATTGCCTCCTTAATGCAGGTATAAGAGAGCTCTCAGCATCTAGTCTTTCCTCCAGTCTTTCCATCACCTTTGGAAACTTTTATTGCTGTTTATCAACATGAGGACCAAAGTTGTGAAAATGAAAGTCAAAGAAGCCATTATGAGACTAAGAAACAAGAATAAAACTGTTGGAGACATCAGCCAAACCTTAGGCTTACCAAAATCAACTGTTTGGAACATCGTTAAGAAGAAAGAGAGCACTGGTGAGCTTACTAATCGCAAAGGGACTGGCAGGCCAAGGAAGACCGCCACAGCTGATGATAGAAGAATTCTCTCTGTAATAAAGAAAAATCCCCAAACACCTGTCTGACAGATCAGAAACACTCTTCGGGAGTCAGGTGTAGATTTGTCAATGACCACTGTCCACATAAGACTTCTGTGGACAGGGTTTACTGCATATATATATATATTTTTTTATTTCTTGATGTGGTAAAAACATTATTAATGCAGTAGACCCTAGTTTTTACAGACCTCTTTATAACGCATTTAATGATTTACATCAGATTTTTCTCCCCAAAAGCTGCTGAAGTGATAACCTTATTATGTTATTTGTTTCAAAGTTACAGAGAGCAAGGCTGAGGTGTTTTCCTGGCTGCCCTTTATCATTCCATTAGTGTTCCCTGGGATATAAATAGCTGAATGTAGTAGCTGCTTCGTGGAAGCTTGTTTTATAAAATAAACATATATTTCAACATCATCTTTTGGCTGTGAAGTGCCTTTGGATTTCTTGAGGCTGTGGAAAGATCTGGATCTCCCCTGCCTGGTTTGATCTGCCCAACAGTCTCCTGCTTTGTAAGTGGAGGAAGCCTTTCTGTTGAGTGTCATGGACTACATTTTAAATCATCATCATCATCGGCGGTCACTCGAAACGAGTATGACTGTCCTCTCCATAGGGTTGTCTACTTGTGGGTCTGCAGACGTCTGTAGAGGCCGATCTGCAACGTGGGCAGTGGAGACTGGCGGTGGTTGGTAGTCATCGAGCCCCCTTCTCTCTCTCTCTCTCTCCTTACGGTGCTGTCGCTTTGTATCTGCGACACGGCGTAGTTCCATTTCGTGAAGTGCAGCTCCTTCCAGCACGGATTTCCTCCAGGAACGCCTGTCTAGTGCAATGTGCCCCCAGTTGCTCGATGTGATGTGGAATTTCTTCAGACCGTGCTTGATGTTGTCCTTGAAGCGTTCCTTTGGTCGGCCGGGGGCTCGCCGACCTTCCTTCAATTGAGAGTACAGGATTTGTTTAGGGAGACGTGTGTTGGACATATGGTGGGATGGACTCTCTTTTGAACTTTGTCAGCAGCTTTGGAGTCGGGAGCTTGATCACACGTGTGAACAGTACATGGAACTCATATAATTTTATCTAGTTTAGGACTAGTAGATTAGTTTGTTATTGTCACGTGTACTGAGGTGTAATGAAAAACATTTTTGTCGTATGCTATCCAGTCAGTGAAAAGACTACGTGATTACAGTCAAGACATCCACAGTAGACAGGTGCAGAATAAAGGGAATAACGCTTAGTACATGATAAAGTGATAAAAGATAGTTCAAAGGTCTCCAATGAGGTAGATGGTAGGTCTGGTCCGCTCTCCAGTTGGTGATAGGATGGTTCAGATACCCGATAACAGCTGGTAAGAAACTGTCCCTGAATCTGGAGGTGTGCATTTTCAAACTTCTGAGGGGAGAAGAGGGAGTGACCGGGGTGAGACTGGTCCTTGATTATGCTGCAGGCCTTGCCGAGGCAGCGTGAAGTGTAGATGGAGTCAATGGAAGAGAGGTTGACAAAAGTGCTGGAGAAACTCAGCGGGTGCAGCAGCATCTATGGAGCGAAGGAAATAGGCAACGTTTCAGGCCGAAGCCCTTCTTCAGACAGGGAGGTTGGTTCGGACGAATGTCTGGGCTGTGTCCACAAAACTCACCGCGATTCCTTGCGGTCTCAGATGGAGCTGTTTCCCGAACTATGCCGTGATGCATCCCAATAAAATGCTTTCTACAGCACATCTGTGGAAGTTGGTGAGGGTTGTTGGGTTAATGCCAAACTTCCTAAGTCTTCTGAGGAAGTAGAGGCATGGGTGTGCTTTCTTGGCCATTGCTTCGTAGGGCTGGTCCAGGACAAATTGCTGGTGATATTTACTCCAAAGAATGTGAAAAGTTCAACCATCTCCACTTCGACATTGTCAATTCAGTACTGATCTTAATTCCACCACTCATCAGACATCACCCCCTCTTAATGCCTCACTGATTCTCTGTTGCACAGCGGCACGGTTTGTAGAACTGCTGCCTAAAGCTTCAGAGTTCCAGCTTAAATCTCCTCATCCGATCGCGTGGTCGGCCGCTCGGAGCGGCGCCTGATTCACTCAAGCCCCAGGCTGCTCCAGCGGCCTCCAGCGGCCCGCTCCACCACCGCCTCGATCCGGACACGCCGAACCACGAAGGCGCTGTCCCCTTGCCTCACACGTTCATCATTCATCAGGGGCGCCTGCCACAGACCACCTCAAGGCAGCAAGAGCACGAGAGGCAAGACCCACCCCAGCCCGCTCACTGGCACTGTTGTCTCCCTCCCTGTGCCCATCCATTTTGAATTGTCATTGGGGAATTTACTGAAAGAAACACTGCCGGAACCAGACGCCGAGGTTGAGAGTTTTTAATTAACGTGATATCACGGAGAGCGTGTCTGCTGAAGCCAGACTCTGCTCCAAGTATTTCAACTATATCCTATATACCATAGAACAAACGAGTCTATGTGGCTAAAATCATGCTTTAATTTACTACAGAGTACAAAAGTATAAAAGTACAGAAAGAAAAACAAGGCCATCGTGATATCTTGCACCAAGCTACTTTCTTCTGATGGTCAGTTTTTTAAATATATATACAGGGGACTGTTATCTGCTGCTGCGGATAAGTACCTTCCCAAGAAGTGAGGGAACATACAGGCAAGCACGATGGAGACATTACAAGCGAGTACCAAGTTTTATCTCTTGATTTGCCAAACACCAACATAATCGTAATCAGTCCAGTTCACAGTTTTGGAACTTGGTTTCCAAAGAGCTTTCAGTTTCTCTAAAAGCAATTAATGTCCTCTCTCACTAACAGAAGATGCGGTGCTGGCTCGAAGGGCCGAATGGCCTCCACCTGCACCTATTTCCTATGTTTCTATTTTCTATAAGATAAAAATCTGGAGTAACTCAGCGGGACAGGTAGCATCTCTGGAGAGAAGGAATGGGTGACGTTTCGTGTCGAGACCCTTCTTCAGACTGGTTCGGGATAAGGGAAACGAGAGATATAGACGGTGATGTGGAGAGATAAAGAACAATGAATGAAAGATATGCAAAAATGTAACGATGATAAAGGAAACGGGCCATTGTAAGCTGTTTGTAGGATGAAAATGAGAAGCTGGTGCAACTTGGGTGGGGGAGGGATAGAGAGAGAGGGAATGCCGGGGCTACTTGAAGTGAGAGAAATCAATATTCATACCACTGGGCTCTTCCTAGCAGTGTTGTCGAAATATTAGGCAGAACCTTTGTGTAGTTAATTTTACCTTAGATGACCATCTGACCTCTGTGGCCTCCTGGTTAGCTACATGTCAAGTCATGCCGAGTTTATTGTCATGCACACAAGTTCGTTGAGGTACAGGTATAATAATAAATCTGTATAAAATCTTGCAGCTGTATCACAGGCTTCAATCTCTCATCACCGTCCCTCCTCATCAAGCAATACCAATGCAGTTGACCATCTGGTGACATTTTGTATTGGTGCCTGCTCTACACAATAAGGTTTACAGAAATAACTGCAACCCCAAAGTCATTCATTTGCCAGATATGATGAAATGGCACAGGACCCTAATGCCCCTGTCCCACTTAGGAAACCTGAACGGAAACCTCTGGAGACTTTGCGCCCCACCCAAGGTTTCCGTGCGGTTCCCGGAAGTTTTTGTCAGTCTCCCTAATGGTTGAAAGTGGTTCCTGCTTCTTCTATGTTCCGGCGATTATTTCAAAAAATTCAGAACCGGCCGCGACTAAAAATAGGTTGCCGTTTTGAAAATCGGTAATTTTTTAGTTGAAGCCGGTTGCGATGCTAGTTGAAGGTGGTTGCCAGAGGTTGCAGGTAGTGGAAGATAAGGCCTTTTTTTCACCCAGTTTTATTCCACCAGTTTTATTCCTTCAACTACCTGCAACCTCCGGCAACCACCTTCAACTCGCATCGCAACCGGCTTCAACTAAAAAATTACCGATTTTTAAACAGCAACCTATTTTTAGTCGCGGCCGGTTTTGAATTTTTTGAAATAATCGCCGGAACATAGAAGAAGCGGAAACCACTTTCGACCATTAGGGAGACTGACAAAAACCTCCAGGAACCGCACGGAAACCTTGGGTGGGACGCAAAGTTTCCAGAGGTTTCCGTTCAGGTTTCCTAAGTGGGACAGGGGCATAAGTCTCACTCAACGATTAGGAACAGCCCCATCTCACGCTACTTATTTTTCGTAAGGGTTCTGGAAGTTAATTGACAATGTTTGGATACAAAGCTTTGGCCTGGTTACCAACTGTCCAGCCCCACAGCAGAAGCGTCCACGTCGCGGGGTTGGAAACTGGAAGTATCCCGAGCTAATTCTGCTACCACCATCATCTATTGTGACAAGTGGTGGCTTCCACTGATTGTCGCCGGAAGCTTGTGTCCTTTTCAGGACGGACGATGATAGCGAGGTCAACATTTGTAACAAGATGGACATGAAAAGAAGACCAGCTGTCTCCTCAATCCAGTCTAATCAACCTGGAAGTCCTCTGCTGCCCCTTATATGTAATGGATCACAATTCCTCATCTGCAGCAGAGTCTTGCGACTCATCACCGAGTTTGTTCTGAAATTTAGTTTAGTTTAGAGATACAGCCAGGAAACAGGCCCTTCGGCCCACCGAGTCTGCACCGACCGGCGATCCCCTCCCACTTGCACTATCCTACACACACTGGGGACAATTTTTACACTTATACCAAGCCAATTAACCTACAAACCTGCACGTCTTTGGAGTGTGGGAGGAAACCGAAGATCTCGGAGAAAACCCACGCAGTCACGGGGAGAACGGACAAACTCCGTACCGACAGCACCAGTAGCCGGGATCGAACCCGGGTCTCCGGCGCTGTAAGGCAGCAACGTTACCGACCGCTGCGCCACTGCGCCGCCCAAAATGGTGCATTCTAAAACGGAATAAAGATATCAATTGGAAAATGAGATACCCTGTGCCTGCTGCCTATGACCACGTCGGTGGTAAAGATTACGGGCTTTGGAGATGAAGGAAAGTAGGAACAAGGAACTGCAGATGCTGCTTTACACAAAGGGACACAGAGTGCAGGAGTAACTCACCGGGTCAGGCAGCATCTCTGGAGAACATGGACAGGCGACCCTTCAGCTAAGGATACCAATTTTTTGTTTTGCAATCATAAATAAATATGAATTATAACATCCATGCATATTGCGTGCAAACAAGAAGTACTTACTAATGTTTTGAATTAAAAGATAAACAGAAATTTGTTTTTGCAGAAATTTCACCACAGGCCTGTCATGCAATCAACATTTACACCATCCACACAAGCTTCACATTAAGATATTACTATTTCAGGCTTTGTTTTTTAATCACTTAAGTATCAAATCTAATTCACATTAACCATTTTGATGCAGAATTAGTAAAGATAGGCATAACCTGTTTATATATATAATTAAAAAATAGTACACCAAACATCATAAATACAATGATATAAATGCAAAGATATATACACAGTTCCTGTCAAAACTATACATTTTTCTATTGGAAGAACCCATTTCTTCAGATTATTAGCCAGAACTTGCTAATTCAGGATGGTACATGAGCCTACTTTGTACGTGATTGGAGCAGAATTAGGCCATTCGGCCCATCAAATCTACCCCGCCATTCAATCATGGTTGACTTAACTTTCCCCTCAACCCGCTATTCTCCTGCCTTCTCCCCATAACCCCTGACACCACTCGATCATAAGATACTGGCTTGGAAATTCTTTTTAACGCAAGGAAAGGTGCTAGTTTCAGGTTATGCCTGGGCATAAGACTCTCGAGAGAGTTAGATTTAGCTCTTGGGGCTAAAGGAATCAAGGGATATGGGGAAAAAGCAGGAACGGTGTCGTGATTTTAGATGATCAGCCATGATCATATTGAATGGCGGTGCTGGCTCGAAGGGCCGAATGGCCGACTCCTGCACCTATTTTTTTAAGCACCACACACGTCATTGTTATGTTAGCTCCACCACTTGTATTCAGCCATGGTAACGGCTCTTCAATCTACAAAAGGATTGTACCAGGACGATTTCCAAATAGGTATCTAATTTCACCGCACACATGTGGTATTTGGTATCAAGTGCACCGATATTAGTGAGGGATTTGGTGTGAATAGATGGTCGATGGCTGGCATGGGTGAAGTGGGCCGAAGGGCCGGTTTCCATGCTGTATCCGTCTGTGATCCTATTGTGCTTGGCTAAGGGGATTTAAATTAAACTTGTCTTTGCACAGCACATAAAAATGGGTCACTACGAGAAGCAACTTCTAACCCTGAGACCGATCCTTTGAGAAAAGGAAATCTTTCAACCATTCGAAACAGTGCGGCTGCTAAGCAATGCATCTTGAAAATTACATAAAAGCATCTTGATGAAAAAATAAAACTCCCATCTGGAAAACACATGCAGAAATCGAGACATGGATCAATTATTATTTTGCTGGTAAATGTAATAGAAATATATAATTATAACCATTTATCTCAAAGTTCTGAATTTTCTGCTCAACCTCTTTGCCACCAGTTTAAGGGAGGTTTAAAAAAAATCTCCACAAATAATATCTAGAGGTAATTCCTGATCCATTAAACATAACTGAGGAGAAACAATTGGCTGTGGTCCATTTTCTAGTCTCTGTCATCCACAGCAGAAGGCAGACGAAATGTATCCAAATGGCTCGGTGATGTGGCAATAAAGGAAGGCAGTCTGCGTTTATCTCGGCTTCGTGTGCGGCTGCGGCACGTACGACGCTGATTCTTTGGCTCATCCTCAGACCTATTTACATGCTTTCCCTCGTCGCCGTTCTACATGGTGGTACCATATCACCGGTCGGTGAAAATCAACTCTCTGCCTCTTGCTGTAAAGGTCCAGACTCACTCAGATTCTCCACTGTTTGTACTTCCGTCAGTGCCATTGGGGTCAATTCATGCTCAGCGACGCCTGGCCTGGTGCACCAACTGAGGAAAAGACATGGGGCAAAGGTGAGCAAAAGTACTTCCCAAAGATCTGAGACAGCAACTAAACAAGCTGCAGGAGTGGTGCAGTGGGTAGTACTGGTTCGATTCTCACCCTGGATGCTGACTGGATGGAGTTTGCCATTGGGCGGCTTTTCTCCGAGTGCTTATTTTCCACATAGAACATACTGTCCGGTTCACCTCTACCCCATTGCGGACATTGGAACTGATGCACTACAATGCTGAGGACTACATTCTGCACTCTGTGTCTTTCCCATTGCTCCATCTACTGCACTTGAGTTTGACCTGATTGTATTTACATTGCATATAAGCTGATTTGATTGAATAGCATGGAGATAGTACTCCAGGAAATTGACAGCTTAAAGCCATGTTACACTGATGTCCTCATTTAAAATATTGCCATATTCATAGAACAGTTACAGCACAGAAACTGGCCCTTCGGGCCAATGCCGGCCACCAATCTACCCAAATCCTCCATTCATTCCACAATTTATTCTCTCCATGTTCTCATGAGCTCCCCCAGATGCTACCATTCACCAACACACCAGAGACAATTTATAAAGGTCAATTAACCAAACTGCATGTATGTCTTTGGGTTGTGGGAGGAAACTGGAGCAACTTGATATAACCAACATGGTCACAGGGAGAACTTGCAAACTCCACACCTGAGGTCAAGATTTGCTGCAATGGCTCTACAAGCTATGCTCCCACTGTGTTGCCTCTTTGGCGTCAACCATGCTTCTCAAAGTCACTGAGTCGTACAGCGTGGAAACAGGCCCTTCAAGTCCACACCGCCCAACATGTCCCATCCACTCTAGTCCCACCTGCCTGCGTTTGGCCCATATCCTTCTCTAAACCTATCCTATCCATGTAGACAGAAAAAGCTGGAGTAACTCAGCGGGACAGGTAGCATCTCTGGAGAGAAGGAATGGGTGACGTTTCAGATCGAGACCCTTCTTCGGACTGAAAGTCACGGGAAAGGGAAACGAGAGATATAGACGGTGATGTAGAGAGATGTAGAACAAATGAATGAAAGATAACGATGTTAAAGGTAGCAGGCCATTGTTAGCTGTTTGTTGGGTGAAAACGAATAGACTTGATGGGCCGAACGGCCAATATCCTATCCATGTACCTGTCTAAATGTTTTTTTAACTCTGCCATAGTTCATGCATGAGCATGCTTTACAAAGTAACGACAGATGCAGGCCCTTCAGATGAACAGTTACACGCTGATGCTAATGCATCACAATAACCCAATCCTGCATCTAACCACATACAAACTTCACTTCCTCCCAAGCTTATGTGCACATCTACCTTGCTTTTAACTACACTGATTCTCTTGGTGCATGGGAGTGGCAAATCCCCCTCCAATCCCAAGGGAATTCCCAATATATCACCAACCTTGCATCATAAATTTTCGGAGCAGAATTAGGCCATTTGGCCCATCAAGTCTACACCGCCATTCAATCATGGTTGATCTGTCCCTCTCAACCCCATTCTCCTGCCTTCTCCCCATAACCCCTGACACCCTTACTAATCAAGTCAATCTCCGCCTTAAAAATATCCATTGGCCTCCACAGCCATCTGTGGCAATGAATTCCACAAATTCTTCATCACTGGAGCAAACTAATTCAACTCTCAGCCAGCCAGCTCCATAGGTGTACCGTCATGCAGGCCTGGGTAGAGTGGATGTGCAGAGGATGTTTCCACTAGTGGGAGAGTCTAGGAGCAGAGCTCATAGCCTCAGAATTAAAGGATGTTCCTTTAGGAAGGAGATGAGGAGGAATTTCTTTAGTCAGAGGGTGGTGAATCTGTGGATGATGTATTTTGGTGGTGGTGTTGGAGTGACTGCATTAAGAAACTAACATTCAGAATCAAGAGTAGAAGTGCAGGAGTAACTCAGCGGGTCAGGCAGCATCTCTGAAGAAAACGCATAGGTGACGTTTCAGGTCGGGACCCTTCTTCTCCAGAGACGCTGTCGGACTCGCAGAGTTACCCCAGCACTCTGTGCCTACCCTTTGGTATAAACCAGCATCTGCAGTTTCTACATCAAGATCAGGACTGTTTATTTATCATTTGGCCAGGCACAATGAAATTCTTACTCACTGCAGTTTTACGGTCACTTTAGATGCAACCAATAAATAAATAAACAATACATTTTCATTTATTCCAAGTAAACTTGAACATGATAGTGCCGAACCGAAAGTCTGTAGGTTTTATAATCTACATACAATTTTATATGTAAAATGGTATACTGTAATATCGTATTGTGGAATAATACTCACGTTCTGTTTTTGCAAACTAATGGCCAAACGAAGAGTAAAATGACCAGCAATATGACAAAGCAGCTACCTGTGCTGGCCCCTGTGGATAAAGGAAAAATAAAGAGGTGATTAAAAGTTGGTAAACATTCAGGACTCGCACGGCACAGTAGACGTGTGATTTATTTGCCACTTCTAGATTAGAGTGGTTCCAGAATGTAGTTCACTGCCACCTTCACAAAGGCAAATAACACTGGCTCTGCCCACGATCCTCTCATCCAAGAGGTTGCATGAGTCCCTGATCCAGCGCCCTTCAGGAATTGTACCAATATATTACAGAATTATATGTCTAAATATTTCTTAAAAGTGAGTTAGACTTAGCTCTTAGGGCTAATGAAATCAAGGGATATGGGGAGAAAGCACGAACAGGGTACTGATTTAGGATGATCAGCCGTGATCATATTGAATGGCGGTGCTGGCTCGAAGGGCTGAATGGCCTACTCCTGCACCTGTTTTCTATGTTTCTACTGTATGTTTCTACGAGGAATTATTACAAACGCAGGAACTACACTGCTTTAGAGTTTAGACTGCAGAGATACAACGTGGAAACAGGCCCTTCGACCCTCTGAGTCCACACTGACCAGCGATCACCCCGTACATTAGCACTATCCCACACACTAGGGACAAATTACAATTTTACCAAAGCCAATTACCTACAAACCTGTACGTCTTTGGAGTGTGGGAGGAAACCGGAGCACCCGGGGAAAACACAATAAGGAAACAGGGAGAATGTACAAACTCCATAAAGACGGCACCCGTAGTCAGGATCGAACCCGGGTCTCTGGCGCTGGGAGGCAGCAACTCTAACACTGCACCACCGTGCCGCCCCTTATTAAAAACAGAGGGACTACCCTGGTTAGGTTCACCAGGGTGTAAAATTAAATCTATAAGGTACTTCTTAATGCTTAGGAAACGCTGATGCAATGTTAAGACATGGTTGACCGATGGTTCATGTAATATAAATCAGTTTAATGGATTTTGTAAACAGTTATTGATCTCAGACGAAGGAAATATTGACGCAATGAAAGTAGCCACCAATCCTCCTTTGAGATTTGGTTCCATTTGCTTTATGGAGCTGAATGTCATGAGAGGAATGCCAAGGGTGGTTACTATCCTGTTTAAGACCGACAAGAGAAAACAAGTTTTAACTGTACGTCCTGAGTTGGTGATTACTTATTAAAAAATCATTCACAGGCTGTGGGAACCATTGATATGATCATCATTTATTGCCCCAAGTGACTGGACAGCAGCACGCAACAAAAGCTTTTCACTGTATCTCGCTACACGTGACAATAAACTCAACTCAACTCATTTCAGACAGCAGTAATGAGAGACAATGTTGTGGGTCTCAAGTCATATATGAGTCATTTTCATAAGTTCTTTATGAACATGAATTTATATACAGATTAACCATTTTCCTTCTCCAAGCCGAACTGATTCTAACTTTGTCCACCATTTTCCCATCAAAACCCCCCTCCTCCCGTATATCAACCGATTACATGCCTAGCTTTATCCTGTCTCTCCTCTCTACCAGCTCTCCCCCCATCCCCTCCCCTCCCCCCCATCCCCCCTCCCCTTCCCTCCCCCGCAATCAGTCTGAAGGAGCTTCCTGACCAGAAACGTCACCTATCCATGTTCCCCAGAGATGCTGCCTGTCCCGCTGAGTTACTCCAGCACTCTGTGAAACGTCACCTATCCATGTTCTCCAGAGATGCTGCCTGACCCGCTGGGTTATTCCGGCACTCTGTGAAACGTCACCTATCCATGTTCCCCAGAGATGCTGCCTGACCCGCTGAGTTACTCCAGCACTCTGTGAAACGTCACCTATCCATGTTCTCCAGAGATGCTGCCTGACCCGCTGGGTTATTCCGGCACTCTGTGAAACGTCACCTATCCATGTTCCCCAGACATGCTGCCTGACCCGCTGGGTTACTCCAGCACTCTGTGTCAGTTTTTAACCAATAATGGTTTGTAATTCCAGATCTTGGATTCTATTAACTGAATTAAATTTCCCCAGTTTGCTGGACTGGGATTTGAACATGCGTACTTTGGATTTCTACTCCTCGCCTCTAGACCAGTAACATAACTCCTGTGTAGCCCCTCATTGCAGCTATTTCAATTTCTAAACAGTCATAAACCCCTTTTCCTGGCTCCTTACCTATGACTAATCCAATGTTCTTTCCGGCAGGCACTGTCCGATTGATATCTGTGGGAGATAAAAATGAAGAAGTTTGATATTTATTATGATTGCAAGTGTCTATAGGAACATCAACATGACATTAAGGACAAATGGGGGGGGGGGGTTCACCTTGTGCTCCCAGCAATGGCTGAACACATTGCACACAATCCTTGCCCAGTGCTCACTAAATCATACGGGCTAGGAAGAATTGAAGGAGATCTCTTATTAATGAAGTTAGGGAGGTTTATGGCAGGCCATCACATCAGTGCTGGGCAATGGAAAACTATTTGTTCTTATGCTACTTCTCGTACCTTATAGGCTAGTCTGAAGAAAGGTTCTGACCCAAAAAGTCACCTGTCCATTTCCTCCAGAGATGTTGCCTGACCAGATGAGTTGCTCCACCACCATGTGTCTATCCCTTTCGGCTATCTCACTTCAAGACTTCATTCACAAGGTCATAAATGATAGGAGTAGAGTTAGGCCATTCGGCCCATCAAGTCTACTCCGCCATTCAATCATGGCTGATCTATCTCTCCCTCCCAACCCCATTCTCCTATCCTTCTCCCCATAGCCTCTGACACCCGTACTAATCAAGAATCTATGTATCTCTGCCTTAAAAATATCCACTGACTTGGCCTCATCATCCTTCTGTGGCAAAGAATTCCATAGCGTCACCAACCTCTGACTAAAGAAATGTCTCCTCATCTCCTTCCTAAAAGAACGTCCTTTCATTCTACTACTTTGGGTTGTGGTCTGACCCTACCTTCCTTTTTTGAAGTGAGTCCACACAGCCCAGTGTACAATGGATGAAGGCTGTCTATCCAACTCCTGCTCTATTGATCATTCTCTTGATCTGACAACATTGTTCATTGTATCCTAGTGTACGTGACAATAATGGACCAATACCAAATCTCAGTCTGAAGAAGGGCCCAACCCAAGACATTGAGTCTGAAGAAGGGTCCCAAACCGAAACGTCACCTTTCCACATTCTCCAGAGATTTTTCCCTCTCAACCCCATTCTCCTGACTTCTCCCTATACCTTTTGACACTCTCAAGGGCTTGTCCCACTTAGGCGATTTTTTCGGCGACTGCCACAGACGTAGCAGGTCGCCGAAAAAGCGCCGACTGGACCCCCCCCCCCCCCCATGACAATGTCTTCGACAAGCTACGACAACCTACCACCAAGTCGACGGCAAGCTACGGCAAGCTGCCGACAACCCAGTAGGACATCCACCAATGACCACACTTACGACAACCTGCGACCACACAGGCGACAACCTATGACAACCAAAGTGAACCTACGTCCACCCGTGACAAGCTACGACAAGCAACGACCCTGTAGGCGACAACTGAAGACAATTCAGTCGGCGGTACCTGTCGGGTGGACGTTGGTTGACGTAGGTAGTCGCCAATGGAATTCACCGAAGTCAGCACCCAGCGACAAGATTCTGTCAACCTCCGCTTTAAATATACCCAATGACTTGTCTCCATTGCCGTTTGTGGTAATGAATTCCACAGATTATCACTAAAGAAATTCCTCCTCAACTCCTTTCTAAAGGTATGTCCTTTTATTCTAAGGCTGTGGCCTATAGTCCTAGACTTTCCCACTAGTGGAAACATCCTCTCCATTTCAGTTGGTGACTAGTTAATCGCCCATCTATTAGGAAAGATGTAATTTTACTTCGGAGTCACGTGAGTGACTACGTGAAGAACCCCGCCAGTGCGCCTGTGCGTCATTACGTCAGACGCATTGGCACAAACGGACGCGAGGAGCAGAGCTCCTCTAGTGGAATTGTAGTTTTCAACTGCAAGGTAAGTATAAACTTTTTGGAAGTATTTCTGTGTCCGTTTGCTGTGGGTCTGTGGGTTTTTTCCACAGGCATCATGGAAAACACGGGCAAGGGGAGGAGGCGAGCGGCACAGCCGATAGAGAGTCGCGAGATTGCGGTCGGCGACCAGCCGCCTCTGACCACGGTACAGTCGACAGCAGACAGCATAGCGACTGGTGATATTGGGGCTGAAGTGAATTTAGTCAGCACCAGTGGGGCAAGGCAAAGCCGATAAAAAGCTGCGGGAATGCGGTCGGTAAAGGACTGCCTCATACCCTACAACAGTCGCCGGCTGGGAGCAGGGAGAACTGTGGACTTGTGCATTAAAGAATGGAGCCAGCGTCAGTTGGGTGCTAGGCACCATACAAGTCAGGGTCATGGAGCAAGAGTCAGTTTGGGATTCACCTCCAAGGCTGGATACCACTTTCTGAAGTGGATATTCCAAATGGAGAACCTGTACACAGGTTGCTCCAACGAAACATACTCCAGGAGGAGTGATGTCAGAACCAGGCTCCAGAAGCCAGGTCAGCAACACCTAGTATGGGG
This sequence comes from Malacoraja senta, assembly GCA_038087875.1. Lineage (NCBI taxonomy): Eukaryota > Metazoa > Chordata > Chondrichthyes > Rajiformes > Rajidae > Malacoraja > Malacoraja senta. The sequence goes on from JAXLNO010005870.1 coordinate 96,725, forward strand.
CTGCTTGATAGCACCCTCATTGATGAGGCGCGTGCACAGGGTCAGCAGAGTTTCCAAAATAAGCGAAGACGGCAGCTGCCAGATGGGCTATTCCTGGCAGTACGATTTGCTGCTCTGTGAAAGTTCTGACCCTGAGTCTGACGGTGAGGCCGATACAAGCGAAGGCGGCAGCTGCCAGATGTTTTATTCCTGGTAGTACGATTCGCTGCCCCGTCAGAGTCAAGAGAGCCACTGGAAAGGACGTGGTCTCTGTGATCAACTATTGTGTCTACCATCAGCTCTAGTAGTTTACGATGGATGAAAATGCCAAAAAAGCACGAGATCCCAAGGAACTGCGTATTGCTGAAAGTACTAGCAGTGAACCAAGATAAAGAGGTCAGATGGGCGAAGGCATGTAAGCCTAAGGAAAGTAAACTGCAGAGAATATTGAAGCTGCTCGGTTGATGAACAACTGCAATTTGCAAAACAATGGATGGAGGCCATGGATGGAGATGCATCAAGTGCCACTAAGGTTGCTATGTAGCGCCCACTTCAAGATGAATTGTTTCAGGAAGTATGCCATTCGGTCCACCATCAACCCAAAGTTGCAGCAACTCTGTAAAGCCCAGCAATGTGCAGTCATTCAACTTATTCTTCAGAGAAAAAACCTCATGAATCGTGGGAAAGAGTTGGATAATGAGGCAAAAACAGCAAAGTTGATCACAACATCAATGGTCGTCAAGTCTGCAAAGAGGACGTATCCTTTCAGACATCATACAAAATCCTGGACCACCATCAGGAGCAAATCGACCATTGAAGCAGGTACTCAGTTGATGTCCTGCAGCAGGAAAATGAAAAAGCGTGGGTTTTGCATACCAGGAGCAAGGGACCACAGGTCACTCAGATGACAAAGGAGGTAGGTGGACCTGGTTCTTATGGGAACATATTAAGGCAAAAACAGCCAAATATTGGAAGCAAATTACTTCAGTTATTATTCTGAGTATTATAGAAAGGTTTCTAATTGATTCGATTCAAATACTGATTTGCCATCCAGCATGTTCCAAGCAGAACACTCCAATTTCATATAAAAATAATTGATGGAGGTTCAAGTTGAATTGAAAACTTGTTTACAAACAAGTAATTGAAAGGTCGGTTTATCAAAACCACCAAATTGTGTTTAACATTTCTCAACCTAAAAAGGTGAGGAGTATTTTAGATCTGACAAGTCTTTAAAATTTTGTGAAGTATAGACACTTCAAAATAGAGACTGCCAATTTATTTCAAAAAAGGTGTTTTATGGCACTTATAGATCTGAAAGATGTATATTACTTAATGTTTGTTCATTTATAAGATAAAATAATCTAAAGGAACAATTATGGCAATGCAAAGTTCTGTCTAACGGGTTGACTTCAGTCCCTAGACATTCACTCAATGGTAAAACCAATTTTGCGGCTAATTAGGTCCAAGGACAGATGTGGATGGCTTAACTGGATGATGTCCTCATTAGGACGAACAAGAGAATTCTTGAGTTATCTCTCTCAAATTATTCAAACCACTTTTCAAAGTTGGGGTTAATTCATCCAGAGAGAAATTAAGTTAACGATACTTACAACAATTGATTATTTGATTCAATTGGAAAGGTAGTAATTTACCCAGGGGAAAGGGTAAAGCTAATTGATGATTGTATTAAGCAGTTGTAAAAGCAACAATCTTCAATTAAGACAGGTGGCCAGTTTGTTAGGAGAATTAGTGTTATTTCCAGCAATACAATATGGGCCATTGTACTACCAGCAGCTGCAGACTGCAAAAAGAAAAAAACACTAAGATGCATGATGGCCATTTTTGATAGGCCATGCAATTAAACAATAAATGCTGCTTCTGATTGCAGTAGTGGATTTAACATGTCTTCAGTAGTTCAAGCAAGATACGGATTGAACAGCCTTCCATGGTCTTAAACAGACTGATATCAGTGTACTAGGATTGGTGCCACAGAAAAGGTATCCATCTGTGGACAGATGGAATATGGAAGAAGGTATTAATTTACAGACATGGAGAATCGACGTTTTAAAGTCTATTGGAAGGCTTATGAGCTACAAGCTTGTTGTTAAATACAACTAATCTGCATGTTCAGTTTCAAATTAACAACACTACAGCAATGGCATGTATTAATTGTATGGGTGGAATTTCCATGATAACAAAGAATGGATGTTTAACCTTAAATTTTTTTAATGATATAATAGTCAGATTTGGGAAGCCAGATATGACTTGTTTCCATCCAGACTCAATCACCAGTTATAGAGATATGTGTTATGGGACTACATTGGGAGACAGTAGCGATGGATGTTTCTCGCTATATTAGGATGGTATGTTGTTATATGTATTTTACTTCATCCTGTCTCATAAATCGGTGTCTGCTTAAAACGAAGCAGTATGCTGCCTCTGGGGTATTCGTGGTACCAGACGGGTCCCCTTTGATATTGGAATTTATGACACAGTTTCTGATAAATGTTCCCAAAAGAAGGAAGTTACTGGTGTATTTGATAATTGGAGAGTAACATCCGTCATATGCCTGTATGGATGCAGGTTTTTAAAAAGAGGATTGTCTGGGCATGCTGTGGACATGCTTACAGCAGTCTGGCGAAAGAGTACTCAAAAGCAGTACATTTGTGAATCTGAGTTGTGACTCTGTAAATACTGCTTTCCCGTTATGTAAAGAATGAGGGGAAAAAATGTCTGTGTATAAAAGAATATGGAATGTTGTACGGCACATGTCTCAAATATCTTGGATTGACCTCTATTTAATGGGTTGAGGTATAGTGCAATTTATTCACACAGAAGTATATTATTCCTCGTTTTTATTTGATGAGGTTGGAAAGACATCCTGTTGAGTCTCGTTCTTTTATTTCCAGATTAATGAAAGGAATTTTAATTCCAGACCTTCTAAACCTAGGAGGGAATCTGGAATATAGAATTGTTTTAAGCTACTTCAGCAAAGGAGTCTTGGTACGATTCTGATTTGGCCAAGTTCAGCATGAAGGTAGTCATGTTTATGGCACTTGTAACATTACAAAGTTACAGATTCACAGAAGTGCCTCAGGATTATGTTATGTTTTACATTTTATGAACTACTCAAATGAAGTAGGATCAGGCGACAGGATTCAAGATTGTTTTATTAACATATTCTATGAATCCATGTCTATATTAAGACATATTTATTGCAAAAAATTGAGGCTACAAAGATCTTATGAAATATGAAAACAAGATTGTTTATCATTTACGAAAAACCATACAAGATAGTGTCAGTTTAGACTATTTTAAGATGGTTAAAAACAAGTTTTAGTTGCTGCACGTGTGAACATTGATGGTTTTACATTCCATTCAGTTTAGCAGCAACATTGACGACCAGGGCGAAGGAAGCCGTCGATCATATTCTCACAGCCGCCGGGTGATCTAATACGTTGGTGTTTCAACACTTTTACCATCGGGCTATTGCCAATACGGGGCTGTTTGCAGATACTATATTAAGTTCTGCTTAATTTTCCCTGGGTCAAAGGGGATACTATTAATTATTTTATTCAAATAAATGAATTACTGCATTTGTGGTACAAATGTTATTATTAATGCATTATTGAATATTCTCGTCCCGAGTCAATCAATGCAGTGAGAAGCCGGGATTTGTCTGCGGCATGAAATCACAAAGCTTTAAAATCTTCACGTAGTCACTCACGTGACTCCGAAGTAAAATAGTAAGATTAAACGAGAACTTACCTAAGTTTGAAGTTTGATCTTTATTTTATGAGGAGTTATGTTGGTGATTACGTGCCCACCACGACCCAACCCTCTATCATAAAGGTCAGATGGAAGTTCTTGTATTACTCGTTTTATTATGATACTATATTACTTCGCTTGTTGTTTTTTGTGATTTCACACCGCTGCTTCGAAGATTGACGCACAGGCGCTCTGGCGGGGTTCTTCACGTAATCACCAACGTAACTCCTCATAAAATAAAGATCAAACTTCAAACTTGGGTAAGTTCTCGTTTAATCTTACTATTATGTTGTAAATGGTGCAGAAGGGATTCACAAGCATGTTACCAGGGCTTGCAGGTTTGAGTTATACGGAGAGGTTGGACAGGGTGGGATATTTTTCCCATGGAGCTTTGGAGGCTGAAGGGTAACCTTATTGAGGTGTACAAGATCATGATGGGCATGGATAAATTGAACGCTCACAGTCTTTTTCCCCAGGGTAGAGAATTCCAAAACTAGAGGGCATAGGCTGAAGGAGAGAGGGGGAGAGACTTAAGAGGGATCTCGGGGGTAATTTATTCACTCAGAGGTACTCTGTATCTGGAATGAGTGAAAGAGGAAACTATAGAAGCAGCTACAATTATCTGCAATTATACAATTATAGAAGCAGATACAACTCTTAATCACTTCCCTCTGGAAGGCGACTCCGGACTGTCAAAGCTGCCACAGCCAGACATAAAAACAGCTTTTTTCCCACGAGTAGTAGCTCTACTCAATAACCAAAAATCTGTAGCCTCCTTTTGCTCTGGTATTTTATTTAATTCATATGTTTAATCGATAATATTTTATTATTAATGTTTTATGTATCATTCCTAACTGTCACTGTGGGCGGAGCACTAGGCAAATTCCTTGTATGTGAATACTTGGCCACTTATTATTCATCAATAAACGTATTCATTCAATTCAAAACACATATGGACAGATATAAGGAGGGTTAGAGGGATATTGGCCAAAGACAAGCTAAAAGGATTAGGCCAGAATATCAACTTGGTCGGTGTGGACAAGTTGGGCCGAAGGGCCTGTTTCCATGCTGTACAGCTCGATGATAGAAAAAGCGACATCACTAGTAACTCATTCTCCCATGCACAGCACAACTTAAGCTGTTCTCAGCTACTTAGAGAGGTTAAAATCACATTATGCAGTCTTAGTTTTTAGTTTGTTTTAGAGATACAGTGTGGAAACAGGCCCCTCCGAGTCCACGCCAACCAGCGATCACCCATACACTAGTTCTATTCTATACTCCAGCAACAATTTACAGAAGCCTTTTAACCTACAAACCTGCACGAGTTTGGAATGTGGGAGGAACCCGGAGAGAACCCACGCGGTCACAGAGAGAACGTACAAACTCCTTACAGGCAGCACCCGTAGTCATGATCGAACCTGGGTCCCTGGCACTTTAAGGCAGCAACTCTACCACTGAGCCGCCCACTATCGTCATACCAAACACATTAAAGTGAGCAGTACTCTGCCCTCTTGCCTGCCCGCCACTGCACCCACCGAGCTTGATAGGGCTCTTAAAGATAGTGGAGTCGGGGGATATGGGGAGAAGGCAGGAACGGGGTACTGATTGGGGATGATCAGCCATGATCACATTGAATGGCGGTGCTGGCTCGAAGGGCCAAATGGCCTACTCCTGCACCTATTGTCTATTGTCTATTGAAGTCTGGTATCTTGTTTGTTTTAGTTTAGTTTAGAGATACAGCACGGAAACAGGTCGTTCCGCCTACCGAGTCCGTGCCGACCAGCGATCGTCGAACATTAACACTATCCAACACAAGAGGCACAATTTTACAATTATACCAAGCCAATGAACTTACGAAACCAGTACGTCTTTGGAGCGTGGGAGGAAGTGCGCCCAGAGATCCCGTAGAAAACCCACGCAGGTCACGGGGAGAATGTACAGACACCATACAGACAGCACCCGTAGTCAGGATCGAACCCGGGTCTCTGGCAGTGTAAGGCAGCAACTCTACCGCTGCGCTCTCATTGTTTTTTGCTTTAATTTTGTGTTAGACATTTTCAAAAAACGTAAGTTGTTTATAAGATTATTTTTCTGTTCCCGGATCCTTTATATTTGGAAGGGGAACAGCATAGAACCCCTTGCTAAATGTAACAGCGTGGTCACCTCACTGTCGACGGTACTGTTGCAAGATCAAGACAAGACGATGTACCTGAGTCTCAGATGTGGTCAATTATATTTGCTGGTCCTTTTTTATCCCTCAGTCAGCTGTTTCCAAAACAAATGACCTGAGCATTTTCACGTTGCGGTTGGCGTGATCTCTCGGTGAACAGACTCGCTGCTGCCTCTTTATAATAGCAGCGAACACACTGTCAGAATACTTTGAGGAGATACTGAAGAAGGGTCTCGACCCGAAACATCACGCATTCTTCCTGTTCTCCAGAGATGCTGCCTGTCCCGCTGAGTTGCTCCATCATTCTGTGTCTATCTTCGTCAGAATACTTTAATGGATGTGCATTTCCTTGGGCCATTTTAAAGGAATCATGAAGGGCCATGTGCATGACAAGTCTATCTTGCTTTCTGGCACATCGCTGGCCTTCTGCACCTTAATTATCTGAAGCATCATCCAAGGGCGACAATCACATGCAAAACCCTCTTTGCAGGCCCACAAAAGGACACAAAGTGGTGGAGTAGCAAAGGGCCTGTCCCACTTACGCGGGGTGTCGCCTGTATGGTCGTGAGTAGTCGCCCAAAGAGTCGTACCTTTTTCTGGTCGCCGCTGGATTTTCAACATGTTGAACATTTTCGGCCACCTGCTGCTACCTATGACGGGTGCCGGCAAGTCGCCGAAAAAAAATCACGTAAGTGGGACAGGCCCTTAACGCAACGGGTCAGGCAGCATCTCCGGAGAACAAATAGTGACGTTTCGGGTTGGGACTGAAGAAGCGGTCCCGACCTGAAACGTCACCTATCCTTGTTCTCCAGGGATATTGCCAGACCGGCTGAGTTACTCCACCGGCTTGTGTCCCTTTGTGTAAGCGGTTCCTTGTTTCTAAACCACTGCCTTGGCTGATCCACTACATGTGCAGGAAGACACTACAGATGCTGGTTTATAGCGAAGATAGACACAAAATGCTGGAGGAACTCAGTGGGTCAGGCAGCATCTCTGGAGAACAGGAATAGGTGACGTTATCGGTGGGAACCCATCTTCAGACCGAGGCTGAAGAAGGATTCCGATCTGAAACGTCACCTATTTCTGGTCTCCAGAGATGTTGCCCGATCCGCTAAGTTACTCCACCATTTCGTGTCTATCTTCTGACCCACTACAGGTTCAAAGCAGACACAGGGAATGAAGCTCAACTGGTCTAAACTAATTCTGATGTTCCAACAACCTCAGCAAAGTGACTGACAATCTTGCTATCCATTCAGGATGCACGCTGCACCTAACTGCAACTTTCTCATTACAGCTTCTTGGGAAAGAAGCCAGGAATATAACAACCATTCAAAACAAAGTACCACATGGCAGATGCAACACACTATATTCAGACTTCCCAGGAAGAAATGACCATTGTTTAGTTTAGTTTCGAGATACAGCATGGAAACAGGCCCTTCGCTCCAACGAGTCCACTATCCTACAATTTACAGAAGCCAATTAACCTGCAAACCTGCACGTCTTTGGAGTGTGGGAGGAAACCAAAGGAAACCCAGGCAGTCACGGGGAGAACGTGCAAACTCCATACAGACAGCACCCATAGTCAGGATCGAACCCGGGTCTCCGCCGCTGTACCGCTGCGCCGCCGTGCCGTCCAATCAAATTTGAATAGAACAAGGAAGATGAGCCCATCCCATCGACAGGTCGGAGGTTAAAGAATCTCCAACTTATTCAAGTGGGAAAGTTCCAACTTCCACACAAATCTCATTCAGGATATTATTTCAAGGGATAACTCATTGAACTCTACCAGGAGTTTGAAAGGGAAATTGTTTGGCTATGGAAATTAAGCTTTCTGTTTTAAGTTACTGAGTCAAATATCTTCTAATGCTAGGTGTGGGACATGTAAAAGCCAACACGGTAGCTTTCAGGGAATGTCTCAAAGGGGGAAAGAGGCGGAGGGAGGTATCGGAGCTTGAGGTCACGACAGATATAAGTAAGGATACGAAGCGTCTAAAATTGGGGATGATCAAGAGAGCAAACTTAGTAACAATCAGGTATCTTGTGAGTAGGGAGTTGCTGGAGATAACAGAGGGCCTGTCCCACTTGCCGATTTTTTCGTGTCATATCAGTGTCATAGAAAGATTTTGAACATTTCAAAATCCAGCGGCGACAAAAGAAATGTTGCGACACTTGAAAAAACACCGCACGTCATACGTCATCACGCCGCAAATGTTTCGGTGACCTAATACGTCAGTCAACGATGCCGGCAGTCGCCGAAAAAATCGCCAAGTGGGACAGGCCCTGGAGGGAAGAAGTGAGACCTGACTGAATGCAACTGACCTGTGGCAGCAATAGTAGAAGCAATTTCAGAAGTTGTTTCTGAAGTTGTAGAAGAATGTACTGATGTTTCTGCCAGTGCTGTCCTGGTTGTTACTGCTTCCATTCCTAAGTTGGTTTTAATATAAGAGGAAGAATATTTACAATTAGCTACCTTTTGCAGTGTTAGAAAAATATCTACAATGTTTATACTGTTAGTTTAGTTTAGTCGAGAGATACAGGCCCTTCGAGTCATCGCGTCCGCGCCGACCAGTGATCACCCATAGACTAGTTCTATGCCCTACACATTTGGAGCAATTTACAGAAGCCAATTAACCTACAAACCTGCACGTCTTTGGAGTGTGGGAGGAAATCGGGGCACCCGGAGAAAACCCACCAAGGTCACAGGGAGAACGTGCAAACTCCACAGTAACAGAACCTGGATCTGTTGTCTGGGTCGAACCCGGGTCTCTGGCGCTGTGAGGCAGCAACTCCACCGCTGTGGCACTAATACTGTGCATCAGGAAGTGGGAGGATACCTTAGTACAGTGCTCCGATGTTCTTGATATTACATTCCAGGGAAGGTCGGGGTTGCCCAAATAAAACACGGATGATAATATCTCAGAATGATTAGATCACCGTTGGGTTTGTAATGGGACGCCCTAGTCTACCTCAAGAAGCATGCAAAGTCTGACCCATTGTGTGGACTACTGACCTGTGGTGCTGAACATGACTGGTGTTTCAGCTGCCGTGCTCTGTTTGCTGTCTGAGGGTACTTGTGTTGGGGACCCAGTCGCAACAGTCGAGACACTTGATGTCGACCTTACTGCTGTCCGTGTCGTGTTTAAGGGTCCCCCTCCTACATTTTAATTGCAATATACAAACGGGCGATATTTAAGAGAAATTGATATTCGAAAACAGTTTGAAAAATTCTGTCACAGGGTTAGCAACTTTCGTTCCATTTTCCAGGCTGTGCCTGGGTCAATTAGCAACGAACCTGAGGTGTTTGTGACTAGTGGCGGGATGGTGGAGGTTTGCCTTGTGACAGAAAGGGGTCTTGTTGCAGTGGTCAGGGTTGTGGACTCTACTGCTGCTGCTGTTAGTGTCGTCACCACCGATGGCAAAGGGCTTCCTACGGTTTCTGGCGTGTGACAAAAACAGAACACACTTTTAAAGTGAGCTCACACCGCCCGTTTCCAACCCCCAGTAAAACGGAACTCTGCCTTGACCACGTGGGATTCCGAGGAATTTCCATTCCCTCATCCTTGGCAATGTTTTACTGAATGTAAGAGGACATTGCAGATGGTGGGATGGTTGGGGAGAGTACACTGTTACAACATAGAAGAAGTCTGGCACTGTTTGCAAATGAGTCACCCCATCGCAACAGAGCACTGGGCTCCAGGACTTTCTCCCCTACATTGATGCTCCACAAGATCCTTGCCCCACCCGTCTACATCTCACCCTACCTACACGTTCTTTCAGCTCATTCCATACACCCACCACCCTTTGCGTGAAAAAGTCACCACTGCGGTGGCCTGGAAGAGGCCAGACGGCAGGCAGGTTCAGAAGTCGTCTAATGAATCATGGCAAACACACAGAACGCCCCCGGGGCAGCTACCGGGAAACCCCGTGGGCAGACAATGGTCCCTGTCCCTCAAGAGCCGAGGGGGATGATCCAAGGAGTGGCCTAACCCCCAGGGACCGCCACACCTCTCAGATTCCTATCAAATCTTTCCCACCTCACCTTAAACCTATGCCCTCTGGTTCTCCATTCCCCCACTCTGGGCAAGAGACTCTGTGCGTCCACCCGATCTATTCCTCTCATGATTTTATGCACCTCTATAAGATCAACCCTCATTTGCCTGCTCTCCAAGGAATAGAGTCCCTGCCCGCTCAACCTCTCCCTGCAGCTCAGACCCTCGAGTCTTGGTAACATCCTTGTAAATCTTCTCTGCACTGGAACTTCTGCAACTTCTAAAGCCTGGAGCATTAAACTGCCAGAACTGCGCTCCTTCAACCACAATACCATGATTGCAGTAATATCATACTTCCAGGTGCTGCACCGTTCTTTGGTCCTCTGATTTACTTGCATGGTTCGTTGCATTAAACTAAATGCATTTGAGCTTGCCAGTTCCCCCATGTTCCCTCGTCTGCCTCTTTTTGTTTTGCTCACTGGACTTGCCCTACTGTGCATTTACCCTGGCACTCGTCGCAATTGGTGCATTTCTTGACATCTTAAAGAAAACCGGTGGGCAGCTTGCAAACTCGATGTTGGCAAACACAACTTTATTTTAACTCACTGATATCTTACTTGGCAATTGTACCTTTTCTCCATTGTAAAATATTTCCTTGGATCAACATTGCTCATCCATTTAGCAAGCAGGAAACTCCTCTGACTTGCTGGTTAATGCACCAGAAGCCGTATTCACATGCATTCCCTAAAGGGCCTGGAACAGCTGTGTTGAAACTTCCCTACGCAAATCTGCAATCTTAAGTTAAATCACCTTGACATCTCTTTTAGCAATGAAACCCAACAACTTGAAGTGTTCCCATTAATTTCCTGGCATGTTAATTGGAACAATTTATGCCTAATTGCCTGTGTATCCTCACATGTTTATTTAATAGAATCGCAGTCACAGAATCACAGAGTTAGATAGAGCTCTAGGGGCTAGTGGAGTCAAGGGATATGGGGAGAAGGCAGGCACGGGTTATTGATAGGGGCCGATCAGCCATGATCACAATGAATGGCGGTGCTAGCTCGAAGGGCCGAATGGCCTCCCCCTGCACCTATTTTCTATGTTTCTATGTTTCCATGTTGCACTGAAACAGGCCCTTTGGTCCAACTCATCCATGCCAACCAAGATAGCCCAAGATGTGGGCTAGTCCAACTGCCCACGTTTGGCCCATATCCCTCTAAACCTTTCCTATTCTCCGGAATCAAGGGATATCAGATATACGCGGTACTGATTTTGTTTGAATAGTGAATGGCGGTACTGGCTCGAAGGGCATACCCCTGCACCGATTTCCTATGTTTCTAGGTTTATCCAAGTGTCTATTGAATGCCATGATGGCATCTGCATCAACCACCCCCTCTGGCAGCTCGTTACATATACCCTCCACCCTCAGAGAGAAAATGCTGCCCCTCAGGTATCTAATAAATCTTGCCCCTGAACATATGTCCTCTTGTTTTCGATGTACCTTACCCTGGGTAAGCTTAGCTATTCCCCTCATATTCTATACACTTCATATAGAGGTGAATAACATCATTGGGGGCATATGAGATGAATATTTGGCACGGTCTCAACTTCTCTGTCTTCCTCCAAAGCTACACTTGCCGTGCGCCAACTCCAGTCTCCACTAAAATGAACCCCTGGAAACCTACGTCAAGGCAGAGTTCACATTTTATAGCCTTTGAATCCAATGTAATCAGTAACTAATTTCTGTGTCTAACATTGTTAGAAGAATGCTACAAAAATAGCATTTAAGTTAATTGATATTAAACATGTTAAGGACACAGCTCTCTTTCAAATATCATTTAATATTATCCAAATACTATGACATTTTCCTGAAAAGTAACTGCAGCAAACAGCAACACACCTGACGTGATTGTCGTTGTTGTATAATGCTCTGCTGTAGTTCCCGATGTTTCTGGTTCTACAGATGTAGGTTCTACAGATGTTGCTAAAGATGTCATTGCTGTAAACAGATGACCTCCTGAATTTTCATTGACATAAAACTTGATGCGTTTAAAAGCAACTTAATCCAGCGCGGTTAACAATGCAATTTGCCTTCAGCAACACCCCCTTAATGTTATAACAAGGAACTGCAGATGCTGGTTTACACCGAGGATGGTCACAAAATGCTGGATTAACTCAGCGGGTCGGCCAGCATCTCCGGAGAAAAGGATCGGTTGACGTTTCAGACCAAAGAAGGGTTTTCGAGCCGAAACGTCACCTGTCCATTTTCTCCAGAGATGCTGCCTGACCCGCTGAGTTGCCCCAGCGTTTGTCTCCACTCTTATTAATGTTTTAGTTCCAAGTAAGTATTTAATTACAAAGCAATAACTGTCCCTTAAACAGTTTCACCCACAATTCTCGGGTTACACATCTTTCAGTCATCTAATGGGTGTCAGTAGCATCACTGGGGTTAGCCTGGTGCTATCTGTACTTACAAAGTTATGATGGATGAGATTCAGAGCAGGTGTAGTTATTCAGAGTGACTGCCGAATTGAGGCCATTGTAAAAGGACAGACTGTTTGAAACACTTTATGTTCATGTTTTTGAATCGCAAGGTATCCTGTGGTTTTCAGTTAACAAAGACATTCTCAACTGGGGATTCCATCTCTGTCAAGTGAGATCTGTAATTTTCAGAGTTTCAATCCATATCTACATACAGCGTGAAAACAGGCCCTTCGGCACCACTTTCCCACATGGGCCAACATGTCCCAACTACACTAGTCCCACCTGCCAGTGTTTGGTCCATATCCCTCCAAACCTGTCCTATCCATGTACCTGTCTAACTGTTTCTTAAATGTTGGAATAGCCCTTGCCACAACTACCTCCTCTGGCAGCTTGGTCCATACATCCACCACCCTTTGTGTGAAAAGGTTACCCCTCAGATTCCTATTAAATCTTTCCCCCTTCACCTTAAACCCATGTCCTCTGGTCCTCGATTCACCTACTCTGGGCAAGAGACTCTGTGCATTTACCCGATCTATTCCTCTCATGATTTTATACACCTCTATAAGATCACCCCTCATCCTCCTGCGCTCCAAGGAATAAAGTCCCAGCCTACTCAACCTCATTGTGTAGCTAAATACCTTGAATCCTGGCAACATCCTGGTTAATCCTCTCTGCACTCTTCCCAGCTTGACAACATCTTTCCAAAAAAATGGTGACTAAATGTTGCACCCTTTATTTGTGGGTTACTTCATTGTATTCTTGTATAATCAATTCTTTGATAGGATAGCATGGAAACAGAAGCTTTTCACTGTAACTCGGCATGCATGACAATAATAAACTAATCTAAAATAAACTGGATAAAACTAAAATCAACTGGACTGTAGAGCTTCTTAAAGCCTCGAGACCAATCACCCCCAAAGCCTTGGTCATTGTAGTCGAGGACTTCAATCTCAAGCCAATCTCAGAGGCGAACGACCAAAAAGAACTACCAGGGGACAGACCAACCTCGACCACTGCTACACGTCAATGAAATATGCCTAGGAAGGAACTGCGGATGCTGGTTTAAACCGTAGACACAAAAAGCTGGAGCAACTCAGTGGGACAGGCAGCATCTCCGGAGAGAAGGAATGGGTGACGTTTCGGGTCGAGACCCATCTTCAGATAAAAACTGTCCCTCGGCTACAGTTCGGGAAATCTGATCGCCCAGCTGGTTTTCTTCTCCCTGCTGACGCACTGCAACTAAAGTAAAAACTGAAGTTTCATTCTTCGAAGCAAAAATACCTGTCTCCGTGCGGACTGATATTGAGGTTGTGCAATATTTTCTTTGGCAAAGCAGTATTCAGTACTTGGGTAAAATCAATCTCAAAAACAGCCAAGACAGCCCCCAAGCTGTGCAAGCGAGCAAAACTGTTTCTAGTCAGAAGGTGGGGCTAAAATCTAAGAAAGTAAGAGAGGCTGGTAAAAGCCAGCAAAGCGGCTGTTTGTGAAAAATCCTTCTAAGAACAGATATGTTTAAGAAAGAACTGCAGATGCTGGAAAAATCGAAGGTGGACAAAAATGCTGGAGAAACTCAGCGGGTGAGGCAGCATCTATGGAGCGAAGGAATAGGTGACGTTTCAGGTCGAGACCCTTGGTCTCACCTTCTAAGAACACATATGTCAGTAAAAAAGCTGATGACTGTTTGAAAGAATCTACCAGCCAAGATTAAAAGGGAATATAAAAGTATGATTGGTGCTGAGAAATGTTTTCCTTTCGATGCGATACGATAGAACTTTATTTATCCCAAGAAGGAAATTGATCTGCCAACAGTCATAAAATAACAAGTTGTCCTACAACTTTAGGCCCATACGCAAGAAGAAGAAGGGGAGGGGGAAGGGAGTCAGTCTACCCCACGACAGAAGGGGGAGGAGTTGTACAGTTTGATAGCCACAGGGAAGAAGGATCACCTGTGGTGCTCTATCCTGTATCTTGGTGGAACCAGTCTGTTGCTGAAGGTGCTCCTCAGGTTGACCAGTGTGTCATGGAGGGGGTGAGCTGTATTGTCCAGGATGCTCCGCAGTTTGAGGAGCATCCTCCAAGACCACCTCCCGTGAATCTAACTCCGCCCCCAGGACGGAGCCAGCCTACCTGATGAGTTTGTTAATCCTATCGGCGTCCGCAACCTTCACCCTGCTGCCCAAAGGTCCTATAGCGAGCAAGATAGACCACTCGATGAAAAAGACATAGTACGGTCATGGGCAGATTCATGGGTAATTTTCGGCCCCATTTCCGTAACCGGCTTCCGTCTCCGCACCAAAGATCCCATAGCGGAGCAAAGATAACTAGTACGGGGACGGAAGCCGGTTACGGAAACATCCTCGTAAAAATAAAAGTTCTTTGGTAAAAATCTTCTCCTCAATTTCAGAATTATAATTTATTAACACAAACTGTTCCCCCGCAATGTTGATTACACTGCGAGTCGGGTCGGGTTACGGAAATGGATGAAAAAAAGGCCCACGTTCCGCTCCATTGCGTACTACACGTCAGCCCATTGCATTTAGCAGGAGTGGTCTATCTTGCTCCGCTATAGGATCTTTGCTGCTTCCCCAGGCAGCGAAGAAGATGGCCACCACCAATTGATAGAACATCTGCAACATCTTACTGCAGACGTTGAAGGAGTGGAGCCTTCTCAAAAAGTACAGCCGGCTCTGTCCCTTCTTGAACAAGGCCTCGGCGTTCCTGGACCAGTCCAGTTTACTGTCCAGGTACACTCCAAGGTATTTGTACTGCTTGGTAAACTGAACATCCACACCATTGAAGCAGACAGGGGACGTTCCTCTCCTCCAAAAGTCCACCATTAACTCTTTAATCTTGTCTGTGTTCAGCTGCAGGTGATTCAGCCCACACCACTCAACAAAGTGGTTGACTGCACCTCTGTATTCAGCTTCCCTCCCCTCACTGATGTAGCCCACAGTTGCAGACTCATCTGAAAGCTTCTGCAGGTGGCAGGAGTCCGAGTTATATCTGAAGTCCGAGGTGTAGATGGTGAACAGGAAGGGAGAGAGGACAGACAGTCCCCTGTGGGGCCCCTGTGTTGCTCACAACCATGTCCGAGACACAGTTCTGTACCCTGACCTATTGTGGTCGTCCATTCAAGTAGTTGGTGAACCAGGACACCAATGGAGCATCCACCCGCATCTTCGTCAGTTTGCTCCCTAGCAGTGCAGGCCAGATGGTATTAAAAGCACTGGAGAGGTAAAAAAACATGACTCTCACAATGCTTCCCGGCTTATCCAGTTGAGCATAGAAACATGGAAGATTGTTAAGGGTTTGGACACACTAGGGGCAGGAAACATGTTCCCGATGTTGGGGGAGTCCAGAACCAGGGGCCACACTTTAAGAATAAGGAGTAAGCCATTTAGAATGGAGACGAGGAAACACTTTTTCTAACAGAGAGTGGTGAGTCTGTGGAATTCTCTGCCTCAGAGGGCGGTGGAGGCAGGTTCTCTGGATGCTTTCAAGAGAGAGCTAGATAGGGCTCTTAAAAATAGCGGAGTCATGGGATATGGGGAGAAGGCAGGAACGGGGTACAGATTGGGGATGATCAGCCATGATCACATTGAATGGCGGTGCTGGCTCGAAGGGCCAAATGGCCTACTCCTGCACCTATTGTCTACTGTCTATTGTCTATTGAACGATGGAGCAGGTGGATGATGGCGTCCTCAACCCCCATCTTTGTTTGTTGAGTGACCTGCAGGGGGTCCAGGTAGGGTTTAACCAGGGGTCGCAGGTGAGCGAGCACCAGCCTCTCCAGGGACTTCATGATGTGTGATGTCAGCGCCACCGGTCTGTAGCCATTGGAGGAGCTGGGGCGGGTCCTCTTTGGTACTGGAACCAGACGGGATGTCTTCCACATCACAGGAACCCTCTCCGGGCTCAGGCTCAGGTTGAAGATGGAGTACTCCGCACAACTGACTGGCTGGCACACGCCTTGAGTACCCTAGGCCGGACACCAGCGGGACCCCTGGCCTTGCCTGGGCGGAGTCTACCTGCTCCATCTCTGCAAAGAAAAGGCGGAGGAAGTGGACCAGGGGGAGAGTCTGTTGGGGAGCAGGGGGGAGGGTGGGCAGAGACCCCACCATCAAATCTAATTAAAAAACAGGTGCAGCTCAGGTTTAGTATTAAAATAACAGGTTTCTTATATCTAACTGTTACTAAAATATCTAATTTAGACAATAGAGAATAGACAATAGGTGCAGTAGTAGGCCATTCGGCCCTTTGAGCCAGCACCGCCATTCAATGTGATCATGGCTGATCATCCCCAATCAGTACCCCGTTCCTGCCTTCTCCCCATATCCCCTGACTCCGCTATTTTTAAGAGCCCTATCTAGCTCTCTCTTGAAAGCATCCCGAGAACCCGCCTCCACCGCCCTCTGAGGTCTGAGGACTGAAAGATTGCCTGAAAGGTACAGCATGGAAACTGGCCCTTCAACCCGCCCAGTCCACACCAACCACCGATCACCCGTCCACACTAGTTCTATGTCATCCCACTTTCGCATCCACTCCCTACACACTAGGGGCAATTTACAGAAGCTAATTAACCTACAAGCCCGTACATCTTTTGGGATGTGGGAGGAAACCGGAACAAGGCAAAGGAAACATACATGGTTGCGGGGAGAGCATGTAAAACGCAGCACGGACGGCACCCGAGGTCAGGATCGAACCAGGGTCACTGGAGCTGTGAGGCAGCATCTCTAGAAGCTGTGCCACTGTGCTGTCCTACCACTGATTTCGAAACATCTAAAGAAACCTTCTGTCTTCCAAGGGACCTAGTGGTTCTGCAGAACAGAGTCTGAAGAAGGGTCTCGACCCAAAACGTCACCTATTCATTTTTCTCCAGAGATGCTGTCTGACCCGCAGAGTTACTCCAGCTCTTGGTGTCCATCTTCAGTTTAATCCAGCATCTGCAGTTCCTTCCTGCAGAACATATCTGCTTCCCAATAACTCAAACAGAGTGAGGGCCAGTAAAAGTTTGGCAAAGGACACAGGAGAACAGATGCAGCAAGCATGCGAAAGATAGACACAAAATGCTGGAGTAACTCAGCGGGGCAGGCCCAGCATCTCTGGAGATAAGGAATGGGTGACGTTCTGGGTCGAGACCCTTCTTCAGACTTTGAAGAAGGGTCTCGACCCAGAGCGTCATCCATTCCTTCTCTCCAGAGATGCTGCCTGCCCCGCTGAGTTACTCCAGCATTTTGTGTCTATCTTCGGTTTAAACCAGCATCAGCAGTTCCTTCCTGCACAGCAAGTATGCTAGTTCTGCGGAGTGCTTTTCAGAATCAGTCCCCAGGCGGGTGACAGCTACATGAACTCTTCAGGACATCACAACAGGCAGAGAGCACGTTGAAGTGCTGTGTAGCAGCATCAGAGGCAAGTGGTTTAATTTAGTTTAGTTTAGAGATACAGCATGGAAAGGGGAACTTCAGCCCACCAAATCTGCACCGACCAGCGATCCCCGCACATTTACACTATCCTACACACACTAGGGACAATTTACAATTTACGGAAGCCAAATTAACCGTCACTCTCGCACTCGTGGAGTTCCTTGATGGTGGAGTTCCTTGATGTATTTGTTGCCTTCTAGAGTTTACAGGCTGTAATTTTTTTTTTAACTTAAACACATACAGCAATATATGGTGTCAGTGATTTTTAAGTTCTTAAGTCACAGGGGCGTCATGGTGGCGCAGCGGTAGAGTTGCTGCCTTACAGTGGGTTTTCCTCCGAGATCTTCGGTTTCCTCCCACACTCCAAAGACGTACAGGTATGTAGGTTAATTGGCTTTAGTGAATGTGTAAATTGTCCCTGGTGTATGTGGGATGGTGTCAGTGTGCGGGGATCGCTGGTCGGCGCAGACTCGGTGGGCCGGGGGGCCTGTTTCCGCGCTGTATCTCTAAAATTAAAATTAAACGAAATTAGGCCATCGAGTCTACGCCACCATTCAATCATGGCTGATGTATCTTTCCCTCTCAACCTTATTATCCTGTCATCTCCCCGTAACCTTTCAGAAGTTCTGAAGCATTTCTGACACAATTTATTTAGATAACCTTTTTAAAACATTTTTTAAAATTTCCATTTCTTCATTCTTGGGGTATAGATAAGTATCTGTAGTCGCGAACATTAAAAACAAGGTGATTATTATCCAGGTATGTTCACCTCTGTACATTCGGTTTCGATTCCCTGTCACATGTCTAACCTTTCAAATAAAGAAATATTTCTCCCTAGACTTAGTTTCAGTTTGCACAGAATATCTCACAAATAAAAAGAAGAACATTGCTCATAAGGGGCGGCACAGTGGTAACGTTGCTGCCTTACAGCGCCAGAGACCCATGTCCATCCTGACCATGAGTGCAGTCTGGACGGAGTTTGTACGTTCTCCCTGTGACCGTGTGGGTTTTCTCCAGATGCTCTGGTTACCCCCCACACTCCAAAGATGTGTGGGTTGGAAGGTTAATTGGCTTCTGTAAAATTGTTTCTTGTGTGTAGGATATTTTTTGTGCATGGGCGATCGCTGGTTGGCGCGGACCCGGTGGGCCGAAGGGCATTATTCCGCGCTATAAGGGCCGCACAATGGTGCAGCGGCAGAGTTGTTGCCTTACAGTGCCAGAGACCTGGGTTTGATCCTGACTACGGCTGCTCTCTGTGCGGAGTTTGTGCGTTCCCCCAGTGACGTGTGGGTTTTCTCCGGGTGCTCCGGTTTCCTCCCACACTCCAAAGATGTGCAGGTTTGAAGGTTAATTGGCTTCTGCAAATTGCTTCTTGTATGTTGGATAGTGCTTGTGTGCAGGGTGATCGCTGGTCGCCAACCCGGTGGGCCAAAGGGCCTGTTTTCACGCTATATCTCTAAAGGTCTAAATCAGATTGCTTGTTGGTGTAGCTCACTTTGAAATTTTGTACAGGGCTGCTTGGGAGGCCTCACCAACATCTTATACAACTGCAACATGAACTCCCAACTTCTATACTCAATACACTAACTGATGAAGGCCAATGTGCCAAAAGCCTTTTTGACCACCTTATCTACAGTACCTGCAATTCTACCTTCTAGGAACCATGCACCTGCATTCCTAGATCCCTCTGCTCTACAACACTCTCCAGAGGCCTACCATTCACTGTGTATGTAGATCTTGCCCACGTTAGACTTCCCAAATGCAACAACTCATATTTCTCTGTATTAAATTCCATCAACCGTTCCTCTGCCCACCTGGCCAATCGATCAAGATCCTGCTGCAATCTTTCACAACCATCTTCACTATCTGCAAAACCACCCACTTTTGTATCATCAGCAAACTTGCTAATCTTGCCCTATATATCTTCTCATTCAAATCACTGATATAGATGAAGTGCTACTATTGTTGAAATGCTAAATACTTGATTCACATGACTGTCAAGGTGAAACACATATGATTTATACCCACTCTCTCACTCCCCGCGAAAAATTATGTGAAAATGAGGAGTTAAGTAAACATTAATGTGGCAGAAGGCAGAATTTGCAGATAAACCACATTGGCAGATAAGTTAGCAAAGGTGGCAGACACCACAGCTAGAGGTGTATTTACAAAAATGTTTGCCAATTGAACAGTAAGGTGCTAACTCAAGTCACTATGAAGAAATGGCAAGTTCAGTTGAGTTTAGTTTATTGGGGTACAGTGAAAAGCTTTTGTTGTGTTCTATCCAGTCAGCAGAAAGACAATACATGATTACAATCGAGCCATTTACAGTGTTTAGATACACGATAAGGGAATAACGTTTAGTGCAAAATAAAGCCAGCAAAGTCCGATTAAAGATAGTCTAAGGGTTTCCAATGAGGTGGATAGTAGTTCAGGACTATTCGTGCAAGGTAAAGCCAGCCAAGTTCCCTGTATAATGGCACAAAGTGGTACTTGAACTTTGCCTGGCAAACAAACACATTACTGCACTGCTCTCAAAGTCACGGACAGGGACATCTTGCTTCTCATCCACTCTGCAAGCCGTTCCTCCTGAAATATTTCCCGGATGATGCAGCTTCAATAAACCCCCCCAAGAAGCTCGACGCCACACAGGGGAGAAGAGCAGCCCCCTTGAAAGGCGTCCCCTCCACAAACGAAAACCTTCACCCCAACACCAATGCCCAGTAGAAGCAGTATGCGCCAGCTACAGGGAATGCATTGCAGCTACTCACCGAGACTCCTTACCTTCCAAACCCACCACCTCTACCAGCCAGAAGGACCAGGGGGCAGATACAGGGCAAAAAGAGCAACTAGGCAGAGAGTAGCTTACAAGCCAACGGTATGAACATTGAATTCTCCAATTTTAGATCACCGACAAATATCTCCCATCTTCCCCCACCCCTCTCCACCCCCCCCTCCCCCCACCGACACTCCCATCCTTACTCCCCCCACCTCCCCCCACTCCCTTCCCCGGAACAACTTTGGTCAACAAGAGTTGTTTTTAAATGTGCTGTAGAAATAAAATTGACTTGACTTGACTTGACTAAAAGTCTTCTAACTAGCTCTACACTTGGTAACTACGCATCCCCCATGGGCTCACACTTGCTTCTGTCTCTAGCCTTTGTCCAACAGTCTGCCTATCGGGGAACCTCCTCGCCTGAGGTCGCCTGTAGCCGGCCATGATTTGTCCTGCCTCTTCCCGCTTCCAGATTTTTTCCCCTTTATCTTGAAATCGTCTGTTAGTAGCTCCCACCAATCTTTCCATTAATGGGTTTAACAAACATTCCACCATCTGCAGTATCTCTCAGTGTATTTTGACTGTTCTGTTGTTTCATTGATGGCAACAGTTTCCATAAATCACAGACACACGAAGGAGACAAAAACGGACGATTAAAGTATCGCTGCAGGAAGAAAAAGCCAGCACATTGGACACTGACAACAAGGCTTTGCAGCAAGAACAAGCCAGTGGGTGAGTCTATGCCTCAATGGTGAGTTAGTGGCACTCGAAGATGTGTTACAAGTTAACTAGATCTCACATGCCAAAGGTATGGTGGCTGCTATGTGGTTCTGCAGTCAGAGAACAAACAAGAAAAAAGGAATGCAGAATGTTTCCGTGAATGGGATGAAAGCGTCAAAATTTGACGTGCTTCAAAGCTGCAGGCGACAGGGCAGAAATCAAACGATGGGAGAAACACAATGAAGCTCAGAAGACCAGGGTGGGATGTTTACGTGGATGTGCTGAGAGTTCAGAAAGCAGGTTATTAAAATGGCCTGCGCAGCTGGCAAAGTCAACCAAGCGTCGTTAGGTAACAAACCTGAAGTGTCATGGACGGTTGGAGTCAAATCCTTAGGGATCTCAGTTGATGAGGTGCTTGGAGTTGCTGGTGGAGTCCCACCCATCCCTGACAATTGCAGGTACAAAGAAAATAAACATCAGTTAAGTAGGAGGTACCGGCAGGTAGGTGGTGATTTCTATACAAACAATGCTTCTTTACAGAGTGTCCGTTTGACTCAAACAGCAGTACTTTTGGCTTTCTGATCCGAAAATTGAAGAGTGTCTCTTCAACCCCAGGACTTGGTCACACAGCTAACACTTCCGTAAAGCTCAACGTGGGTGCAGCGTTCCTGAGCTGCCATGCTCCCCCAGATGAGAAGTTGCCTGGCTGTTCTAAGGTACACAGATATTTACACAGTTGATTGCCCACCAATAGCTTGTGTTGGTACACAAAAATGCTGGAGAAACTCAGCGGGTGCAGCAGCATCTATGGAGCGAAGGAAATAGGTAACGTTTCGGGCCGAAACCCTTCTTCAGACTGGGGGTTGATGCAGTTACACTGGACACTCATTATTGCAGTGATCTCCATTGAGCTTGTTACCAGACGGACATCTCTGGGAGAATGGTGCACGCAGAAAAAGAGAGGAGGAAACAGTGGCTCTCTTAGGACTCTTGATGAGATGAGGGAAAACTTTTTTTGCCCAGAGAGTTGTGAATCTGTGGAATTCTCTGCCACAGAAGGCCTTGGAGGCCAATTCACTGGACATTTTCAAGAGAGAGTTAGATATAGCTCTTGGGGCTAATGGAATCAAAGAGTATGGGGAGAAAGCAGGAACGGGGGTACTGATTTTGGATGATCAGCCATCATCACATTGAATGGCTGTGCTGGCTCGTAGGGCCAAATGGTTAACTCCTGCACCTATTTTCTATGTTTCTATCTTTCATCACATTCAACAGGAGATGAGAGAGACCGTGGATACAAACCAGTCTGGCGACACATGGAATGTGTAGGAAGGAACTGCAGATACTGGTTTAAACCGAAGATACACACAAAAAGCTGGAGTAACTCAGCGTGTCAGGCAGCATCTCTGGAGAAAAGGAATAGGTGACGTTTCGGGTCGAGACCCTTCTTCAGATTGCTGAAGTCTGACGAAGGGTCTCGACCCGAAACGTCACCTATTCCTTTTTGCCACAGATGCTGTTTGACCGGCTGAGTTACTCCAGCTTTTTGAGTCTATCTTTGGCAACACATGGAGCGCGGATCCAATGGTCTCAGTCTAGCCCTGGACAACACGACATCAGCCGCTCCACAACGAGATCTGTGCGGTGATTAATTCACTGATGGCGGAGTGCCAGTGAAGGGCAGGGAGTTCCTGTTCTACCAGCTTCCCAGAGGGAACCTACCTCTGGGCTTTTGGACTGAAGTCCACAACACACTCTGCAGGGACGAGCTGAGCATGATTCTGGTGTGTAAAGTGCATAACCCGAGGTACAGTGAAATGCTTTTGTTGCGTGCTATCCAGTTTAAGCTGTAAAACACGAGTAGAACAGGAGAGACCCTCGGACAATCTTTAATCGGACTTTAACATACAATATGAGTTATCCCCTCTATCCTGCATCTGTACATTGTTGACGGCTTGATTGTAATCATGCGTAGTCTTTCCGCCGACTGGATAGCACGCAACAAAAAAGCTTTTCATTGTGCCTTGGTACACGTGGTAATAAACTAAACCAAACTAAACTAAACAAAACATCATGTAAGCTGGGAGTAGTTCAACTCTAAAAAATATCTTTACTTACAGGTCCTGAAATGACTGTGGGAACCAATGTATCAATGTGTAATGTGGCTGTGTGGGACAATAGCGTCATAGAGTGATACAGTGTGGAAACAGGCCCTTCAGCCCTACTTGCCAATACCGGCCAACATGTCCCAGCTGCACTAGTCCCACCTGCCTACATTTGGATCATATCCCTCTAAACCTGTCCTATCCATGTACCTGTCTAAATGTTTCTTAAACGTCGCGATAGTACCTACCTGAACTACATCCTCCGGCAGCGCGTTCCATACACCCACCATCCTTTGCGTGAAAAATTTACCCGTCGGGTTCCTGTTAAATCTTTCCCCCCTCACCTTATACCTATGTCCTCTGGTTCTCGATTCCCCTACTCTGGGTGAGAGACTCTGTGCATCTACCTGACGCCTACCATAATATCTTTTATCAAGATAAGGCTGGGATACGCTGTTATCAAGATAATCTACATATTGCGATGACAGACACAAAAAGCTGGAGTAACTCAGCGGGGCAGGCAGCATCTCTGGAGAGAAGCAATGGGTGACGTTTCGGGTTGAGACCCTTCTTCAGACCAAAGATCCTATAGCAGAGGAAGACAGACGACTCCTTTTAAATGCAATGGGCTGACGTGTAGTACGCAACAGAGCGGAAAGTGGGCCTTTTTTTCATCCATTTCAGTAACCTGACCTGACCCGACCCGCAGTGTAATCAACGTTGCGGGGGAACAGTTTGTGTTAATAAATTATAATTGTGAAAATGAGGAGAAGATTTTTTACCAAAGAACTTTTATCTTTACGAGGATGTTTCCGTAACCGGCTTCCGTCTCCGCACTAGTTATCTTTGCTCCGCTATGGGATCTTTGGTGCGGAGACGGAAGCCGGTTACGGAAATGGGGCCGAAAATTACCCATGAATCTGCCCATGGCCGTACTACGTATTTTTCGTCGAGTGATCTATCTTGCTCGCTATAGGATCTTTGCTTCAGACTAGTTAGGGAAAAGGGAAACGAGAGATATAGGCGGTGATGTGGAGAGATAAAGAACAATGAATGAAAGATATGCAAAAATGTAACGATGATAAAGGAAACAGGCCATTGTTGTTAGCTGTTTGTTGGGTGAAAACGAGAAGCTGGTGCGACTTGGGTGGGGGAGGGATAGAGAGAGAGAGGGCTACTTGAATGGATTCATTTTTTATAACTTGAAGCCAGTCATCAGACTTCACATGTCTGCAAAGCAACTGGTATGAACTATATTTAGAGAAGGTAATTCTGGTATGCAAGGACTTGAAATCCAAACATGCTGCATGCAGAAGTTAAACCGAAATGGAAACTTTGTTAGCTCATTGAACGACTTCTATTCAAAATGCAGTCTCCCAGCTAACCCCATCAGCAGAACTTGATTTTTTTTCCCATCTTGATAAGCTTTCCCTTGGAAGCTACACTGAAGCTCGGTGCAGCCAACGCCAAGGCTCCATGGGGGAGGAACGCAGTCTAGGGTCCTTCCGCTGCTGGACATTGAGGGCCAGAGTCCGGTGGGGATTCTGGGGAAGGGAGATCATCGCAGGGGGACACCTGGGTAGCAAAGGTGTTCTGCGTAACGCAGGTGATAACACTACTGAGGAAGGACCTGCAGATGCTGATGCAGATGCTGGTTTACACTGCAGATAGACACAAAATGCTGGAGTAGCTCAGCGGGACAGGCAGCATCACTGGAGGGAATGTATGGCCGACATTTCGGGTGGAGACCCTTATTCACACTTCTTCAGAGTCTGAAGAAATGTCTCGACCCGAAACGTCACCCATTCCTTCTCCCCAGAGATGCTGCCTGTCCCGCTGAGTTACTCCAGCATTTTGTGTCGAACTACTGAGTACGACGCTATTGAAGGTATGAATACTAAGAATATATGAGGAGTTTTTGCAAGGATTTTGTTATATTTGTTATTCTGAATAATGTTTGTTTTAGACATAAAACCAACACTCAATTGGAAAGTTGGTAAACTACCAGACCCTTACATCCTTGTTGTATTCTGCTATAGAAATCCATTAATTCTTTGGGTGTAACCCACTGCCATTAATGAAACCCGCAAACTTCTCGAGGGTCACTGAGAACCTTTTTGAATATCTATTTCCTGAAATTCCCAATTTAAAGACGGTGAAGGTGGATTGCCCAACCCTGTTTATGTGAACTATTAACCGATGATATGTAAGTGCATGGTTAATCCTACCACAGGAAGAATGTTGTTAAGCTGGAAAGGTGTGCCGAGGAGAGTTAAAGGCCTGTCCCACTTTCACGACTTAATTCAAAACCTCTGCCGAGTTTAGAGGACCTAAAAAAATAATCAAGATCGTGGTAATCTACGAACTCCTACGACCTTCCACAACTATGTTCACAAACTCCTACCAGTACGTCTACGAATTCCCACGACTATTTTGATGCCCTCCTTACGAGTAAAAAGTTGCAATTTCTTTCATCCCGACCATTTTTTTACTCGTGGACATTTTTTATCGGGCTGGAAAAATGGTCCCGGCTTACCTGATGCCACGAGTACCTACGGCTGGCGTAACGAGCCGCTACGATATATCTACAAACTCCTACGGACTCGTTACGAACATTCTGCGAGTTTGAATCAAGGGGAAAACTCGGGAGAATTCGTGAATTACCTCGTGAAAGTGGGACAGGCCCTTTACCAAGATGTTGCCAGGACTTGATGGCCTGAGCTATAAGGAGAGATTGAGCAGGTTAGGGCTTTATCCCTTGGAGCGTCGGAGACTGAGGCGTGATCTTACGGAGGTGTACAAAACCATGCGGGTAAGGGTTAGAGCAAATTCACGTCTTTTACCCAGGGTAGGGGAACCAAGAAGCAGAGGATGTAGGTGAGAGGGGAAAGATTTAATAGGAACCCGAGAGGCAAATTTATCACACAAAGGGAGTTGGGTACATGGAACAAGCTGCCAGAGAAGATAATTGAGGCAGGTACTATAATAGCATTTAAAAGGCATTTGGAGAGGTACATGGATAAACAATAGACAATAGACAATAGGAAAGGTTTAGAGAGATATGGACCAAACATGGGCAGCTGGGAATAGCTTTGAAGGGGCATTTTGATCAGCTTGGAGGTATTAGATTGAAGGGGCTGGTTCTGTGCTGTATGACTCTATGACTAATGATAACACAAGTAGATGGAGTGGTAAAGAAGGCATATGGTGTGCTTGCCTTCATTAGTTGGGACATTGAAAATAAGTGCCAGGAAATCATGATGCAGCTCTATAGGACTTTGGTGTGGCCACCATTGGAGTTCTGGTCGCCCCATTACAGGAAGGATATGGAGGCTTTGAAGAAAGTACAGAAGATATTTACCAGAATTCTACCTGGATTAGAGGGTAGATAGACACAAAATGCTGGAGTAACTCAGCGGGACAGGCAGCATCTCTGGAGAGAAGGAATGGGTGACGTTTCGGGTCGAGAATCATATGTAAATGCATTTTTGAGTCATTTTTGTATTTAATTTCATATTCCTAATTTTATTGTACGGCATATTTAGGGACGTCTATTTAGCGACGTCTATACGGCGCCAGTGTGAAACGGCCTTGAGTGGTCAGTGGACAGGAGCTGTACGTGACGGATTCGTGTATCATCAAGTGACTCACTGGAGTACAGACACATGCATGGCCTCCATCAGCCCCGTCTGTGCTTCCTGACGTGCAGGTACAGTAATAAACTTGAGAAAAACACAAGCTCTTTTTTTGCTTAAACCAATTATCAGAAAAATATATTATGTTTGCCTTATGAACTTTAAGTTTATGAAAGAGAAAGAAAGGGATCAATAAAGATATCCGATAATTTGTACGTAAGGGTTTCCCTGAGACATGAGAATTATTTCAAGGGTTCCGCAAGGGTAAAAAGGTCGAGAAACGCCGGATTAGAGGGTAGACAAAAATGCTGGAGAAACTCAGCGGGTGAGGCAGCATCTATGGAGCGAAGGAAATAGGCGACGTTTCGGGCCGAAACCCTTCTTCAAACTGAGGGTATTAGTGGGTATTAGCTATAAGGAGCAGTTAGATAAACTTGGATTGTTGGAAAACCAGCGTCCGGGAGGAGACCCGATAGAAGTAAATAAAATGATGACGGGCATAGATATGGCAGACAATCAGAACATTTTTTTTCCCCAGGGTGGAAATGCCAAAGATCAGAGGTCATAGTTTAAGGTGGAAAGGGCAAAGCTTAAAGGAGATGTGCAGGACAAGTTTTATTACGTGTGTGGAACACATTGCCAGGGGTGGTGGTGGAGGCAGATAAGATTGTGGCGTTTATGAGGCTTTTAGATGAATACATGAATATGCAGGGCATGTTCTATGGTATAGATGAATAGATATAATTTCACTTTCAATGTAACGTACTGAGCAAGATGCTTTCAAAAACAACTCTGAAATGTAATAATTAAAATGGGAATGGCAACATGCCAGCCAGAGGTGATTGACACTGAGTGTGATAGTAAGCTCCTATTTAACTGATGTGTTATTAATGGCTCTTCACATGAGTGGCATAAGGTCAATGTGGCACTCTTCAGTGGGAAAGTTAACTTTGGATTCATAAATTCTCCACCAAGGTAGTGTTTTTCACATTGAGACTGGGTATGTTGTGTAATAATTGATAGAGCTTGTTTGTTTCAAGTGACCACAAGCTGAAGCTGATCAATCTTAGTACATATTGCCAATCCCTATATTCCTCAAGACTAGAGTCAAATAGTCATACAGCGTGTAAACGGACCCTTTCTGCAAACTTGCTAATCTTGCCATCTACAGTATGTTCTCATTCAAATCATTGATATAGATGACAAACAGTAACAGGCCCAGCACCGAATCCTGAGGTGCACCACGAGTCACAGGCCTCCAGTCCGAGAAGCAACCTTCCACCGTCTGAAGAAGGGTCTCGACCTGAAACGTCGCCCATTCCTTCTCTCCAGAGATGCTGCCTGCCCCACTGAGTTACTCCAGCATTTTGTGTCTACCTTCCACCATCACCCTCGGCTTCCTTCCATGAAGCCAATTTTCTATCCATTCGGCTATCTCTCCTTGGATCCCATGCGATATAACCTTCCAGAGCAGCCTACCATGTGGAATCTTGTCGAAAGCTCTGCTGAAATCCATATGTACAGCATCTGCAGCTCTGCCCTCATCCACCTTTTTGGTCAAGTCTTCAAAAAACTCAATCAGATTTGTGAGACACGAACTCCCATGTACAAAACCATGCTGACTATCCTTAATCAGCCGTAGTCCATCTAAATGCCTGTATATACTATCCTTCTGAATATTCTCTGGTAACTTTCCAACTAGAGATGCTAAGCTCATTGGCCTACAGTTCCCAGTATTTTCCGTGCAGCCTTTCTTCAATAGAGGCAAAACATTTGCCACCCACCAGTCGTCCGGCACCTCGCCTGTATTTAAAGACGACTCATAAATCTCAACCAGGGCTCCCGCAATTTCCTCTCTGGTTTCCCACAATGTCCTCGGATATATCTGATCAGGCCCTGGAGATTTGTCTACATGCATACACGATAGTACTTTCAGCATCTCTTCGACCGCAACACTGACCCGAACACTAATTGATCTATAATAACGTATATATTCTCATGCAGACACAAGGAACTGCAGATGCTGGTTTACAATGATGACGCAAACTGCCGTGGTAACTCAACACGTCATACAGCATCTCTGGAGAACATGGATAGGTGATAGCTCTGGGTCGGGACTCTTCTTTAGTGTTTGTAGTAGGTGAGGAGAAAGCTGGAAGAGAGGTAGAGGAGGACAAAGCCTGGCCAGTGATAAGTGGACACAGATCAACAAGGGTTTGATTGGGAGATGTTTGGACAAAGGCCCGAGAAGAAAAGACAAAAAGCGTTAAGGGCCTGTCCCACTTACGCAATTTTTTCGGCGGCTGCCGGCACCCGTCATAGTCGCAGCAGGTGGCCGAAAATGTTCAACATGTTGAAAATCCAGCGGCGACCAGAAAAAGGTATGATTCTATGGGCGATTACTCACGACCATACAGGTGTCACGAGTCGACATGTCGCTGGGTGACGCCTGTATGGTCGTGAGTAGTCGCCCAAAGAGTTGTACCTTGTTCTGGTTGCCGCTGGATTTTCAACACGTTGAACATTTTTGGCCACCTGCAGCGACTATGACGGGTGCCGGCAGTCGTCGAAAAAAATTGCGTAAGTGGGACAGGCCCTTAAGATAAGGAAATAAGGATGGAAGAGATTAGTACAGGTTCTTGATTAGCGCGGGTGTCGGAGGTTCTGGGAGAAGGCAGGAGAATGGAGTTAGGAGGGAGAGAGAATCAGCCATGATTGAATGGCGGAGTAGACTTGATGGGCCGAATGGCCTAATTCTACTCCTATCCCTTATGAGATGCAAAATGTGAAGCCAGAGGAAGGAATAGAGGTGGAAAATGACGGGGGAGAAGGGGAAAGGGCGGAATGGGTCCAGATCTCATACTGTCTAACAACAGAGAAGAGGCATACATTACTTTGGGTTTCATATGTGAAATCGCAACGATTTTGGAAATTGCAAATCAGTCCAAGCGAAGCAGAGTGCCGAATAAAGTGAGACTATGATCGAACTGCTGCTCAAAAACGGAGATAAAAAGCCAGGGTCTTAGAATAAAGGGGAGGTCATTTAAGACTGAGGTGAGAAAAAACGTTTCCACCCAGAGATTTGTGAATTTATGGAATTCCCTGCCACAGAGGGCAGTGGAGGCCAGGTCACTGGATGGATTTAAGAGAGAGTTAGATAGAGCTCTAGGGGCTAGTGGAGTCAAGGGATATGGGGAGAAGGCAGGCACGGGTTATTGATGGGGGACGATCAGCCATAATCACAATGAATGGCGGTGCTGGCTCGAAGGGCCGAATGGCCTCCTCCTGCACCTATTGTCTATGTTCTATAGCAGGAATTATTAGAAATGCAAAAGCATTGAGTGACAATTGTTTCACAGAGTAGATGAAAAATGCTGGAGAAACTCAGCGGGTGAGGCAGCATCTATGGAGAAAAGGAGTGGGCGACATTTCGGGTTGAGACCCTTCTTCACAGAGGATGACTTCCTCAGAGGAAATTAGGGTAGAAAAGAGTGAAAGATACGCTTCAAGCTATTATTTTTCAATCTGTGCAGTAATTGAAGATCAAGGGTGTCTGGATTCCCGCCCTCCCCCCCACACACACAAGATTGTTCACATAAAACAACTGCAGCCCATGGAAAAGTTACAATTAAAAAAACAAAAAAAAAACTGTATGCAGTACATTGATCCAGGAATCTCTCATCCTCCAAGAATTTGATAAGGGACAGAAGATGATGAATTCAGGGCCCTGATTGCAGAAGAGTGCTTGCTAAGATAACTTAACACCACATTATACAGTTCCTTCACCCATATGGGTATTGAGGTGGTCATATATGTGCTTTAGTGTTAAGATTCAGCGCCAGAGTCCCGGGTTCGATCCTGACTGCGGGTGCTGCCTGTACAAAGTTTCTACTTTCTCCCCCGCGCCCTGCGTGGGTTTTCTCCGGCATCTCCGGTTTCCTCCCACACTCCGAAGACGTGCAGGTCTGTAGGTTAATTGGCTTGGTTAAAAATTGGAAATTATCCCTAGTGTTTGTGGGATAGTTGGTGTGCGGGGATCGCTGGTCGGCGCGGACTCGGTGGGCCGAAGGGCCTATTTCCGTGCTGTATCTCTAAACTAAAACTGAACATAAAACTACATATTAATAGATAATAGTGGATAGAGAATTCACCAACGTGCTTCCCAGCTGCTTGATTCCAAAGCTGAATTATCTATGAAGACGTATGGAGATCAGTCAATTGGGAAGTTGGAGTGGAGATGTCTGAATAAATGAATGAATGAATGAATGATTGAATGACAATAGACAATAGACAATAGACAATAGGTGCAGGAGTAGGCCATTTGGCCCTTCGAGCCAGCACCGCCATTCAATGTGATCATGGTTGATCATCCACAATCAGTACCCCGTTCCTGCCTTCTCCCCATATCCCCTGACTCCGCTATTTTTAAGAACCCTATCAAGCTCTCTCTTGAAAGCACCCAGAGAACCTGCCTCCACCGCCCTCTGAGGCAGAGAATTCCACAGACTCACCACTCTCTGTGAGAAAAAGTGTTTCCTCGTCTCTGTTCTAAATGGCTTACCCTTATTCTTAAACTGTGGCCCCTGGTTCTGGACTCCCCCAACATCGGGAACATGTTTCCTGCCTCTAGCGTGTCCAAGCCCTTAACAATCTTATATGTTTCAATGAGATTCCCTCTCATCCTTCTAAACTCCAGAGTGTACAAGCCCAGCCGCTCCATTCTCTCAGCATATGACAGTCCCGCCATCCCGGGAATTAACCTCGTGAACCTACGCTGCACTCCCTCAATAGCAAAAATGTCCTTCCTCAAATGAGGGGACCAAAACTGCACACAATACTGAATGAATGAGTGATTGAATGAATGATTAATTGATTGAATGATTGATACTTTATTATCACATGTGACATGTCACAGTGAATTTCTTTGTTTTGCACATCATGCACAAGGTATGCAAAGAGTAGCCACGTAAAGGGCACTGAGAAAGTTACAAAGTGTTCAACGTAGTCCCCAATGGGCCCTCTTTGTTCATCGAGTCATAGAGTCATCAGCCCAACTTGCCCACACTGGCCAACATGTCCCAGCTACACTAGTCCCACCTGCCTGCGTTACGTCCATACCCCTGTCCCTGCCCTACCTGTCCTATCCAAGTACCTGTCTAATTGTTTCTTCAACATTGTTTCTTCAACATACACCCACCGCCCTTTGTGTGAGAAACGATACCCCTCAGATTCCTTGTAAATCTTTTCCCCTTCACCTTAGACCTATGTCCTCTGGTCCTCGATTCCCCTACTCTGGGCAAGAGACTCAGTGCGCTTATCCGATCTATTCCTCTCATGATTTTATACACATTCGAAAGGTTTACGGATATTTTAACCTTGCTACCTAAGCTCCAGAAGAATATCTAGTTAGATTTCTTATGACCAGCCGAATGACCAGCGTAGGAGTCATGTCACGCAATCTTCACACCGTCATATTAGAAAGTGACATGGTACTTACATATGCACTGCAGGATAGGATCTGACCATTTGGCAAATTCTGAGCTGTTCTGACATTTGATGAGGTTAGATTTTCCCGCTTTCCTCTTATATCCCCTCTGGCACTTCAGCCGAAGTTTCTGACCAACTTTATAATCGTCTTCCATGAGGTCACTCATGTCTACATTTTCAATATTAAAATTTGGTTTGCTGCACCTGTCTATTGAAAAAAAAAAAGACATAAAAAAGATTGATGTTATTCCAGTTTAGTCTTTAGTTTGGTTCGGGTCATTGTCACGTATACCGAGCTACAGTGAAAAGCTATTTTTGCGTGCTAACCAGTCAGCGGAAAGACTATACATGATTACAATCGAGCTATTCGCAGTGAATAGACAATAGACAATAGGTGCAGGAGTAGGCCATACGGCCCTTCAAGCCAGCAGCGCCATTCAATGTGATCATGGCTGATCATCCACAGTCAGTACCCCATTCCTGCCTTCTTTCCATATCCCCTGACTCTGCTATCTTCAAGAGCCCTATCCAGCTCTCTCTCTTGAAAGGTTCCAGAGAACCGGCCTCCACCGCCCTCTGAGGCAGAGAATTCCACAGACTCGCAACTCTCTGTATGAAAAAGTGTTTCCTCATCTCCGTTCTAAATGGCTTACCCCTTATTCTTGATAAAGGAAATAACGTTTCCCAAATAGTACTTTCTCGGCCAATAAATTGTGCAAGTGCCAATGGATATCAGCACATTCGATTTTTATTTCAAGAAACTTCTACTTTCTCCCAGACATTGGTAATTCGCATATCACTGTACCATATTTGATTCACGTGACAATAAAAGACCTTTGAAACATTGGATTGTCGCAGTCGAACATTTGACGATTCTTCACCCACACATAAAAATCATGCTTGGCCACGACCACACAGGCGACATGTCGCGGGGTGATGCCTGTCTGGTCGTGAGTTGTCGCCCAAAGAGTCGTACCTTTATCTGGTCACCGCTGGATTTTCAACAGGCGACCTGTTGCGGCTATGACGGGTGCCGGCAAGTGGGACAGCCTAGTGGGTCAGGGATAGGTCTAGACTTCTCAAAGCTGACACCTATTCGGAGAAGAGTTTGATGAAGGATCCCGACCAGAAACGTTGCCTGTCTGTTCCCTACCCAAATGCTGCCCGACCTGTTGAGTTACGCCAGCACTTCCTGTTTGACCCCACATGTGTAGGGAGGAACTGCAGGTGCTGGTTTACAACTGAAGATAGACACAAAATGCTGGAGTAACTCAGGGGGACAGGCAACATCTCCGGAGAGAAGGAACGAATGACTTTTCGGGTTGAGACCCTTCTTCAGACTGTGAGTATCTCAGTCCGAAGAAGGGTCTCGACCCATTCCTTCTCTCCAGAGATGCTGCTTGTCCCACATTTGTTTTGTTTTTGTCTAAAGCCATAAGGACAATTGAATGGACATGATAAGGACACAAAGTGCTGGGGTAACTCAGCAGATCAGGCAGCATCCCTGTAGAACATGAATAGTCAAGTCAAGTCAAGACATTTATTTATATAGCACATTTAAAAAACAACTCTCGTTGGCCGAAGTGCTTTACATTTGTTATAAGAATAGTATAAACAAACAAGCTACATACATATATACATATAGCCCTCGTTCAGAGGACGTCAAGAAAGGCTTGGGAGTATAGATAAGTTTTTAGTCTTGACTTAAAGGAGTTGATGGAGGGGGCAGTTCTGATGGGAAGGGGGATGCTGTTCCACAGTCTAGGGGCTGCAACCGCAAAGGCCCGGTCGCCCCAGAGCTTATGCCTAGACCGCGGGATATTCAGCAACCCCAAGTCGGCCGATCTGAGGGACCTGGAGGTGGAGTGGTGGGTAAGAAGACTTTTAATGTAGATGGGGGCAAGCCCATTGAGGGCTTTGTAGACATAGAGGAGGATCTTGAAATGTATACGGTACCGCACGGGGAGCCAGTGGAGAGAGGCCAGGATCGGGGTGATGTGGTCCCTTTTTCGGGTGCCCGTCAGGAGTCCCGCTGCGGCGTTTTGGACCAGTTGCAGGCGGGACAGGGAAGATTGGCTGATGCCAGTGTAAAAGGAGTTGCAGTAATCTAGGCGGGAGGAGATAAATGTGTGGATGATCTTTTCGAGGTCATCAAAGTGGAGGAATTTTGATGGAGGTATATGAATAGGTAACGTTTCGGGTCGAGGCCCTTCTTCAGATCAAATGGACATGATTGCTATGATTTATTATTCAGGAGCAGAGGGAAATCAACTTGTTGACTGAATAGCACGCATTTATTTCAGGGAAACATGAGGAAGGCGGATGCCAAATGTATTTTCAATTAATTAAAATTTCTTACAGTAGTGTACAGGATATTGTTGAGCTGGAATTAACGTTGCAACTCACTGGCAAAATGTAAACAATTACCCCAAATATCGTGTGATTTAAATTTATTTCATAAATTTAGGTTTAGGTTTATTTTTGTCACATGTATCGGCGAACAATGAAAAGCTTTGTTTTGCATGCAATACAATCAAATCAGATAATACTAATACATAATTACAAATAAGTCAAACTCAAGTACAACATTGCAAAGGGCAAGATACAGAATGTACTATATAGTTCACAGCATTGTAGTGCACCGGTTACGTTGACAAAGGCCAATGCCTGCAAAGAGGTGGAAGTGAACCAGACAAAAGCCTAGATTATGGAAGAACTGTTCAGAAGCCTGATAACATAAGAAGCTGTTCCTGAGTCTGGTGGTGCGCGCTTTCAAACTTCTGGGTGGGATAAGTCTTTGATTTGGTGGCAAAAACAGGAAAGCAGACTATTATCTAAATGGTGGCCGACTAGGAAAAGGGGAGATGCAGCGAGACCTGGGTGTCATGGTGCACCAGTCATTGAAAGTAGGCATGCAGGTGCAGCAGGCAGTGAAGAAAGCGAATGGTATGTTAGCTTTCATAGCAAAAGGATTTGAGTATAGGAGCAGGGAGGTTCTACTGCAGTTGTACAGGGTCTTGGTGAGACCACACCTGGAGTATTGCGTACAGTTTTGGTCTCCAAATCTGAGGAAGGACATTATTGCCATAGAGGGAGTGCAGAGAAGGTTCACCAGACTGATTCCTGGGATGTCAGGACTGTCTTATGAAGAAAGACTGGATAGACTTGGTTTATACTCTCTGGAATTTAGGAGATTGAGAGGGGATCTTATAGAAACTTACAAAATTCTTAAGGGGTTGGACAGGCTAGATGCAGGAAGATTGCTCCCGACGTTGGGGAAGTCCAGGACAAGGGGTCACAGCTTAAGGATAAGGGGGAAATCCTTTAAAACCGAGATGAGAAGAACTTTTTTCACACAGAGAGTGGTGAATCTCTGGAACTCTCTGCCACAGAGGGTAGTCGAGGCCAGTTCATTGGCTATATTTAAGAGGGAGTTAGATGTGGCCCTTGTGGCTAAAGGGATCAGAGGGTATGGAGAGAAGGCAGGTACGGGATACTGAGTTGGATGATCAGCCATGATCATATTGAATGGCGGTGCAGGCTCGAAGGGCCGAATGGCCTACTCCTGCACCTAATTTCTATGTTTCTATGTTTCTATGATTACGTTGACTGCTTTTCCAAGGCAGTGTGAAGTGTGTGGGAGTTTGTACGTTCTCCCCGTGACCTGCGTGGGTTTTCTCCGGGTGCTCCGGTTTCCTCCCACACTCCAAAGACGTGCAGGTTTGTTGGTTAATTGGCTTCGGTAAATATTGTAAATTGTCCCCAGTGTGTCGGATAGTGGTGGTGTACGGGGTGATCGCTGGTCGGCGTGGACTCGGTGGGCCAAAGGGCCTGTTTCTGCGTTGTATCTCTAAAGTAGACTAAATTAAACTAATCGTGGTCACTTTGCAACTGCATCTCCATATCGACCATTAAAAGGGACCATTTCTTTCCAATCATGGCATTAATTCACCCACCTTATTATGAATGCTGCATGTATTTAGATAAATACTCTATTGTCCAAGTACCTATTCAAATGTCTTTTAAATTATGTTGTAGTACCTGCTTCAACTACCTCTTCTGACAGCTCGTTCCATATGCCCAACACCTTCTGTGTGAAAAGGTTGCCCCTCAGGTTCCTATTAAACCTTTCACCTCTCACCTCACACCTCACACCTTAAACCTATGCCTTCTGGCTGTTGATTCCCTTACTCTGGAAAATAGATTTTGTGCTTTCATCCTATTTATTCCCCTTAATGATTGTATTAATGATGATGATATTAATCTCTATAATATCACCCCTAGTCAAGTCAAGTCAAGTCACTTTTATTTATATAGCACATTTATATAGCACATTGGCCAACTCTCGTTGGCCAAAGTGTCACTTTGTTCCTAGTCTGCCCAACCTCTCCCTATAATTCAGGCGCTCGAGTCCTGGCAACATCCTCGTAAATCCTCTCTGTACCCTTTCCCGCGTCGTACAGTCATAAAGTCATGAAGTGAAAAAGTGTGGAAACAGGCCCTTCTGCCCAACGTGCCCACACCGGCCAACAATGCCCCAGCTACACTAGTCCCACCTCCCTGCGCTTGGTCCATATCCCTCCAAACCTGTCCTATCCATGTACCTGTCTAACTGCTTCTTAAAGCATTTAGACCCAGCCTCAGCTACCTCCTCTGACAGCTTGTTCCTTGCACCCACCACCCCTTGTTTGAAAAAGTTACCCCTCAGATTCCTATTAATCTTTTCCCCCTTCACCTTAAACCTGTGTCCTCTGGTCCTCGATTCACCTACTTTGGGCAAGAGACTCTGTGCATCTACCCGATCTATTCCTCTCATGATTTTGCACACCTCTATAAGATCACCCCTCATCCTCCTGCGCTCCAGGGAATAGAATCCCAGCCTGCTCAACCTCTCCCTATAGCTCACTCTCTCTAGTCCTGGCAACAACCTCATCTTTTCTATAGCAGGATGACCAAAGCCGGGCAGGCTGGGAGTTTATTTGGACGACCAGCTTAGGAACATGCTGTCAATTTGGAGAAAGTCTCCATGAAAGCGGAAAGTAACCCCGGAGAAAAGGAATAGGTGGAGTTTTGGGTGGTGCTTTGGTACAGGCAGGCACAATGGAATGCCCTCATAGCGTGGAGCGGGCGAGCCCTCGCTGGGGCACGCCGGAGGGGAGCGCTCCGTTTCGCTGGCCCGCGGCAGCCTGTAGCCTGAAGCCGCGGTCTGCAGAGCTCCAGCCGGCGCGCCGTCCGCAGCCCGGGATCCCGCGTGGGGGACCCGGGAGAAGAAGAAGCCACCACTGCCGGCCCACGGCCAACTTTTACCACGGGCCCGGCGTGGACTTACCATCACCCCTGGAGGGGAGCTCCGACCGCCGGCCCTGCGGTCTGCGGTGCTTCTGGCTGCGGCGCGGCGGGGACCTTAAATCTTCGACCGCCGGCCTGCGGCCTACACCAACCTGAAGCCGCGGTCTCCGGTGGGGAGGCACGGATTCCGGACTTACCTGGACTTTTTACCTTGTCTGAACATCTGGACGCCCGCAGCGACAGCTGCGGAGGGTTGAGGTCCCGACCACGGGGGAAAATGGAGGAGGACTGGCCAAATTTTGTGTCTTCCACCACAGTGATGAATGCCCTGGTGGATGTTTGTGTTCAAGTTTTAGTGTGTATTGTGTGTTCTTTCTCATTGTACCGCTGGCAAATACATTTCACTTGCACTTTATGTGCAATGTGACGAATAAAACCGTATTGTATTGTATTGTATGCCCACTTGAGTTACGGAAATTTGGGTTTACAGATGCTCATGCAGCCTTGCGCTATCAAAAATGACTCCAATATTAAGTTTAGGTTAAGGTTTAGGTTCTCTGGATGCTTTCAAGAGAGAGCTAGATAGGGCTCTTAAAATAGTGGAGTCGGGGGATATGGGGAGAAGGCAGGAACGGGGTACTGATTGGGGATGATCAGCCATGATCACATCGAAGGGCCGAATGGCCTACTCCTGCACCTATTGTCTATTGTCTATTGTTTATTATTGTCACGTGTATTGAGGTACAGTGAAAAGCTGTGTTTTGCAAGATTTCCAGACAGGTCAGAGATATACCATACACAAATGCAATCAACTCAATCCCAAGTGCAATATTTAGAGCAAAGGGGAAGATACAGAGTGCAGAATATACTTCTCGTCATAGTTGTAGCGCATCAGTTCCATAGACAGAGTCCAATGTCCACAATGGGGTAGAGTTGAACCGGACAGTACCCCAGCTTATGGAAGGACTGTTCAGTAGCCGGATAACAGAGGGGAAGAAGTTGAGTCTGGTGGTGCGCGCTTTCAAGCTTCTGTGCTTTCTGCTGGACGGGAGCAGAGAGAAGTGGGACCTAGGTGGGACGAGTCAATAGACAATAGACAATAGGTGCAGGAGTAGGCCATTCGGCCCTTCGAGCCAGCACCGCCATTCAATGTGATCGTGGCTGATCATCCCCAATCAGTACCCCGTTCCTGCCTTCTCCCCATATCCCCTGACTCCGCTATCTTTAAGAGCCCTATCTAGCTCTCTCTTGAAAGCATCCAGAGAACCGGCCTCCACCGCCCTCTGAGGCAGAGAATTCCACAGACTCACAACTCCCTGTGTGAAAAAGTGTTTCCTCGTCTCCATTCTAAATGGCTTACTCCTTATTCTTAAACTGTGGCCCCTGGTTCTGGACTCCCCCAACATCGGGAACATGTTTCCTGCCTCTAGCGTGTCCAAACCCTGAATAATCTTATATGTTTCAATAAGATATCCTCTCATCCTTCTAAATTCCAGAGTCTTTGATTATAGGTAGACATAAAATGCTGGAGTAACTCAGCATTCCTTCTCTCCAGAGATGCTGCCTCACCCGCTGAGTTACTCCAGCATTTTGTGTCTACCTCCGATGTAAACCAGCATCTGCAGTTCTTTCTTGCACAGTCTTTGATTATGTCAGCTGTTTTGCCAAGGAAGCGTGAAGTGTCGATGTCAATGATCGGAGGACTGGTGTCGCACTATTGTAACATTGTATTTTTCATGCTTCAGGTATTTGAAGTTACATTTCTGAAGTATGCGATATTTTACAGTTTAATTGTTGAAGACACATCACGGCTGACTCATTTGGCCAGAAGCACATTGTTGTCTGTGGGAGTCTGCTAGCTACACACTGCATTCCAGTAGTAAGCACACAGAAGTCATTAGCTGTAAATTGTTTTGGAATAGCCTGCAGTCGTTCTATAAAATTCATCTGCGAATGTGGCTGCCATTTGTAAAGCTGGCAGTTATTATTAACCATCTCCTGAAGGTAGACGAAAATGCTGGAGAAACTCAGCGGGTGAGGCAGCATCTATGGAGCGAAGGAATTGATGACGTTTCGGGTCGAGACCCTTCTTCAGACTGAAGAAGGGTCTCGACCCGAAACGTCACTTATTCCTTCGCTCCATAGATGCTGCCTCACCCGCTCAGTTTCTCCAGCATTTTTGTCTCCCTTCGATTTTTCCAGCATCTGCAGTTCTTTCTTAAACACCCATCTCCTGAATCTCTGCAGCTTGTGTGACTGTAGATATAATTGGAAATAGCACAGTACAGCACTGGAACAGTCCCTTCGGCCCACAATGTCTGTGTCCAACATGATACCGAGCTAAACTTATCTCCTCTGTCTGCATGTGATCCATATCCCTCCATTCCCTGTATAATAGAACATAGAACAGTAGTGTGGACACAGGAACTGCAGATGCTGCTTTACAAAACAAAAAGACACAGAGTGCTGGAGTAACTCAGTGGGTCAGGCAGCATCTCTGGAAAACATGGCTGGGCGATGTTTCGGGTTGGGATCCTCTGAAGACTGAGAAAGTGAGAATAAGGAGTAAGCCATTTAGAACGGAGATGAGGAAACACTTTTTCACACAGTGAGTTGTGAGTCTGTGGAATTCTCTGCCTCAGAGAGCGGTGGATGCCGGTTCTCTGGATACTTTCAAGAGAGAGCTAGATAGGGCTCTTAAAGATAGCGGGGTCAGGGGATATGGGGAGAAGGCAGGAACGGGGTGTTGATTGTGGATGATCAGCCATGATCACATTGAATGGCGGTGCTGGCTCGAAGGGCCGAACGGCCTACTCCTGCACCTATTGTCTATTGTCTATTGACTTGTAACGTTATCCACATTCTCCATAGATGCTGCCGCCCCGCTGAGTTACTCTAGCCCTTGTGGAACAAGCCCTACGGCCCACAATATCTGCGCCGAACATGATGTCAAGTTAAACTTATCTCTCCTGCCTGTGTGTGATCCACATCACTCCGTTCCCTGCATATCCATGTGACTATCCGAAAGCCTCTTACACCGCCACTGTCGCATCGTCTCTGCACCCTCCCCAACTTAATGGCACCTTCCCTATATCAGGATGACCAGAGCAGAGATAAATATTCCAAGTGTGGCCTCACCAACATCGCATACAACTGAAAGCAACATCTCAACTTCTGTGCTCGATTCCCTTTACTGACAAAGGCCAATGTGCCTAAACCATTGCTGTCCAACACATTCATGTTGAGAGATCAAATCCATTGCAGCGCAAGGCAAATTAGTGCTTGACATCCTCATCCTAACCCATAGGGAGTAATCCAGCTTCATGCTGGCTTGAATATCACAAACTATGTGGCCTTCAGGTTGGAGGGGATTCGGATGAAATAGGGTCAGGCCAACATCATATTTGAGAAGACCTCTGTGGACCACACCCATAACAAATTGTTGGGAGTTTAACTCCTACCTCTGCTTTTCATTATTTCTGAGTAATGTTGATCAAGCTACTCGATTCCAAAGAATTTAATAGATTAGCCCATGGACGTCCAACTCACTCACAATACTGCTATTGTTATTTTGGCTGGCAGTTCTTGCCACTGAGTGAAGCGATTGGGTATTCAACCTTCTGCTCCAGGCTCACAATCCAAGCAATACTGAAACGTCAAGTTAATCCCTGTGCAGGAAGGAACTGCAGATAGAAACATGGAAAACAGGTGCAGGAGTAGGACATT
This sequence comes from Malacoraja senta, assembly GCA_038087875.1. Taxonomy (NCBI): domain Eukaryota; kingdom Metazoa; phylum Chordata; class Chondrichthyes; order Rajiformes; family Rajidae; genus Malacoraja; species Malacoraja senta. Next base: position 138,279 of record JAXLNO010005870.1, read on the forward strand.
CGGCCTTTCGAGCCAGCACCAACATTCAATATGATCGTGGCTGATCATCCAAAATCAGTTCCCTGTTCCTGCCTTTTCCCCATATACCTTGATTCCTTCAGCCCTTAAAGGTCTGTCTCTCTGTGCGAGTTGACCCACGAGTGACCCCGAGTGAAAGACTCGTGGTTGCGTGCGAGACTACAAGTTTATGATCCAGAGTTTAACCGAGTTCCCACGGGTATGTCTAAGTTTCCCGTTTACTTCTCATTTCTGCGATGTTCCAAGTTGGTCTCCCGAGTGTACCAAGTTCCTCTCCCGTTAATCTTGAGGCAACAATGTATATCGAAGTGTTGAAAAATTATCACATGTTCAAAAAATGATGTCATGCCAGCCAAAAGAACGTAGAGACTATTGTGTTTGCTGCATGTGTTCTGCACAACCTGATCCGTATCAGAGGTGCAGCTTCAGGATCAGCAACAGCCATGCAGGACGGTGACTTAGTGGACAGTCAAACAGGGAGAATAAGACTAGGTGCGTGGAGGAGTGGTACAAACGACGAGACTTTGGTGCCACTGCAGTGTTTTCGAGGTAACACGGGGACCAACAGTGCAAAAGAGCAGAGAGACCATCTCTGCTCCTACTATAATTCAGAATTGGGCAGTGTGCCGTGGCAGGACAGCTTATTTTGAGCGGCTGCCGACCACAGGTACATCACTGCATGAGGAGAGCCCACATGCAGAAAAATCCAGTTAATTTCATGTTTAGTTTAAATCCTGCTGACTTTTCATTGTTTAACTTTAAGTGTGGATTTTATTTTTTATTGTGGTGTAAAAGTAATTTCATTGCATCTGTCTTTCCTTTAAAACGTGGTTATCATGCATCTGCTTATCTGATTGTAGATCTCAAAACTTGTCATTTAGCGCATTGCATTGTATCTTTTATTGCCTGAATTTAGACTAGTGCATTTCTCAGCTGAATTAGTATATAGTGGAAATACTTTTATTTGTGCTTCATTTGTTGATTTTCATGTATGAGAAGCCCTTTTCAGACAGTGGTGTTTGCTGTAGTGCTACTTTTCTCAATATGCGCAAAAACGCGTTTTTTATATTGAACAAGAATAAAGACTTTGTTTCACATTCAAGACATTTGTTTCACATAAGACTTTGTCTTATTTTCTGATCTACTGAGAGGGGACAATTTTAAACATTTAAAAAGCATAGCATATGAGGCAGCTGAGTCCTTAAATCTCACAAATGATTGTGAGAATCAAGATGTGAATATATTTTGCCTTCCTCTATTTTGTGTTTTATGATGAAAGGAATATTACATTCAAGTCATGAGACTTTGTAGTGATATTAAAATGAAGACTTCCAGACATCAATTTGATCTTGATAGCAAAGAACTCTCTGTTATTGTGCAATGAAGTAAACAAACAGTGAGAATCAAACGGATCAGCAAAAAGCTTTTCAACACAACACAAATTTATATATAAACTTCAAGCAATTTTTTTCTTTTCAACCCACTCTGTCACCTTATCAATAACTTGCTTAACTTTGTTAAGCAGAATTTGTCTTTAAAAAGTCTAAGTAGCTGATATTTCTGTCCCTGATTATTGTTTCTAAAAAGAGTTCCCACGGTAGAATCACGAGTCACAAAGTTAAACGCACGGGCCACTAGGTTCTTACAACGAGTTTAAAATGTTTCAAATTTTAACCTCAAGAGTACATTTTACTCGTGGAAAAGTACAAACATGTTTGAACTTTTGCAAGAGTTAACAAGTTTCACGTGTACCTCCCGTTAGCGCCAAGAGTCGCTAAGTTGCGTCCACGAGTTTCAACGTTCCCGCTACGTTAATTGTACGTGATTACCACGAGTTAAATTTGTTTTAAACTCGGGGTCACTCGTGGGTCAACTCGCACAGTGAGACAGCCCTTTAAGAGCTAAATCTAACTCTTTCTTGAAAACATCCAGTGAATTGGCCTCCACTGATTTCTGTGGCAGAGAATTCCACAGATTCACAACTCTCAGGGTGAAAACGTTTTTCCTCATCTCAGTCTAAATGGCCGTCCCCTTATTCTTAAACTGACCCCCGGTTCTGGACTCCCCCAACATCGGGAACATTTTTCCTGCATCTAGCCTGTCCAATCCTTTAAGAATTTTATATGTTCCTCTCTCATCCTTCTAAATTCCAGTGAATACAAGCCCAGTCGACCCTGGTCTGCTTGCTCCTATGACTATAAAAGGCTACATTTGGGAAACAATAAACAGAGAATTATCCTCTGTCTTATATACAGCAAAAGTTTAGTTTAGAGATACAACGAGGAAATGGCCCTTCGGCCCACCGAGTCCACACCGACCAACGATGACCGCATACGCTTGTTCTATGTTATCCCACTTGCACATCCAGCACACTAGGGGTAATTTACAGATGCCAAACCACCCGCAAACCTGCACGATTTTGGAGTATGGGAGGAAACCGGAGCTCCCGGAGAAAACCCACGCGGTCACGGGGAGAACGTACAAACCCTGCCCGGACAGCACCCTTAGTCAGGGTCGAACCCGGATCTGTGGCGCTGTGAGGCAGTGACTCTACCGCTGAGCCACTGTGCCGCCCCATCCTAGTTAAGAGATTTGTTGGAGGTGTTTACGATCATGAAAGCTTTAGACAGAATAAAGAACTCCATCGCAAAAATGTGATTAGTGAGAATTGCACCGTGCTCGCCACTCAGAAAATAAAGGTTCCAATTCATGTAATTCTGCATCAGATCCACAGCACAGCCATTCATTTATTTGTTGATTTTGGTGGCAATGCAGAGGTTGGAGGGTTTTGAGTCATAGAATCACAGAGCGTGGAGACAGGCCCTTTGGCCCAACTTGCCCGCACCGGCCAACATGTCCCAGCTACACTCGTCCCACCTGCCTGCGTTTGGCCCATATCCCTCTCGACCTTTGTGCAGGATAGAGTCCTGATTCTTTCGCTGATAAAAGTGCCAGGTGAGGAAACACACAGGAGACAAAGTCCTGCCTTGTTAATTCTTTGTTGCCATGAAAGCAAAACATTGAAAGCCTGTAAACAAATGCGGGCATGCCCAGGAATCTAGTAGCTGGCACCTTAAATAAACACACCTCCATGTACAGTCTAGTTTAGTTCAGTTTAGAGATACAGCGCGGAAACAGACCCTTCAGCCCACCGAGGCCGCGCCGACCAGCGATCCCCGTACACTAACACTATCACACACTAGGGACAATTTACAACCTTTACCGAAGCCAATTAACCCACAAACCTGCACGTCATTGGAGTGTAGGGGAAAACCGAGCACCCAGAGAAAACCCCCCACGTGGTCATGGGGAGGGCGTGCAAACTCCGTCCAGACAGCACTCGTAGTCAGGGTCAAACCCAGACCTCTGGCGCTGTAAGGTAGCAACTCTACCGCTGCGCCACCGTGCTGCCTATTATACATGCAATTACATATGGAATGATCTGATCTGATAGGGAAACATGCAAAACAAATTTTCACACTGCACCTTGGCACACACGGCAATAATAAACCAAACCAAATAGACTGCAAAAGGCATGTCTGCATAACTCCAGTCCTTTATATGCACCTACTGCAGTCACAACAGTTAGATGGTTCTTCGGCAATACTTTTGCCTGATTCCAAAGTACCCTTTCAATCTCTGTAGTGCAAAATACTGCAGAGGAACAAAATCTGAACTAAAACTGCGATACCCAGCAGATCAGGCAGTGTCTTGTCGAGCGAGGAATAGAGTCATCGTTTCAAGCTGAAGGCATTTCATCAGAAGGGGGTGGCACGGAGGCGCAGCGGTAGAGTTGCTGCCTTGCAGCGCCAGACACACAGGTTTGATCCTGACTACGGGTGCTGTCTGTACAGAATTCTTTAACTTTCTCCCCGCGTGGGTTTTCTCCGGGTGCTCCGGTTTCCTCCCACACTCCAAAGACGTGCAGGTTTGTACGTTAATTGGCTTCGGTAAGAAAATTGTAAATAAGTGGCCCATAGTTTGTAAGATAGTGAAAGTGGTCGTCACAGACTCAGTGGGCCGATGGGCCTGTTTCCATGCTTCGCCTCTAAACTAAGCGAAGAAAATAAATGAAAAGTTATTTTTCTTCTGAGTGCTGATGCAAGGTCAGCTGATGCAAGGTCAGATTATAAAACTATCCAAATTATGTTCAAAGCAGCAAATCAGCAATTGCCTTGTAATATCCAGGGGTTGTTCCAACGGAGAGAAAGCAAACACAACCTGAGAGGAACCTATATATTCGAAAAACCGGCAATAAGAACTAATGCAAAACTCCATTGTGTTACAGCAAAGGGTGTTAGTCTCTGGAATAACTGCCATGATGAGCTGAAAAAATGTAAGACTCTATTCAAACTAAAAACACTTCAGAAACAAAAGATTGAATGGTTACGAGCTGGACCAGTGATTTTCTTTTCTGTTTGGTTATTTCTTGTTTGTGGACTGTTCAACAGATTTTGGGTCCATTTGTTCCCATTATTTTGTTTTTCCATGAAAATGTATAGAAAATAAGAGGGGGTAGGACCAGAAAAGTTTTCGAACTTCTTCTTACCCCTTTTGAACATGAACGATATTATTTGTATTATTTGAGTTACTTATTTGTTTGTTTTCCTTTGTGTTTTATTTTCTTTTATATTGCTTATAAGTTTATTTGTGTTTGTATTTTTTTTAACATGTTCAATAAAATATATATTTTTTTTAATTAAAAAAAAAAGAGAAAAAAAAGGTCTTCAACATGATCATCAGCTCTCTTTCTCTCTCCGCAGAGGCTGTCCGTCCTGTTGGAAATGTCTCCAGCATTTTATATTTGTATTTCAAGTTTCCAGCATCTCTCGACTTTCAACTTTGAGATAAAGGGCTGGTATCATTTACAGCGGCTACGGAGATTAGGCACCGGTGGGTCAGTTTTCTGGTTGGTTCAATACAAGGTGTCGCGGGAATTGGTTAGCAGCGGGGCCAAAACCTTTTCACAATTTAATGATTAATTAATTAATCTGGGTGGAGGCACCAAAGATTTTTTTTTTTTTTATTTATTTTTTTTAATTTTTATTTATTAGAAGTACATTACATTACAACCACATACATTAATACTCGTCATTTATATCTTCTTACAATTAATGTACTCCCTTTATTTATTTTTTTACACTAGAAAAAGAAAAGATTGAAAGAAAGAAGAACGTGAAGGAAAAAGTGCAAGTGTAGAAAAGTGTAGAAAATGTAACAACAAAAAAGGACGAAGACCCTATAAGAGCGAAATTAAAAACAAAAAGAAAAAGAGTTAAGAAATAGGCCCTAAGAAAAGAAAAGAGAAAGAGAAAAAAAGAGAAACAAATGTTTTTTTTTGAGCATCACGTAAATAGGACATACCAAGATATGGCTGCTAAAAGTGCTGACAATGCAAAAGGTGGGCAGGAGACTAATTAGCGAAGGGGCCATAAGGTGGCTATAAAATGATACAGATAGCTTACAGAACTTTACAATGCAGATGTGCGTTCAATAGCAGGTTTGCACATACAACAAGTAAGTAGGAAAGCTCGTCGCATGTCAATGCTTGGGGAATTGAAGGCAAAAAGAAGGAGCTCATGTTCCAGTGGTGTTGGACATTGGCGAGACCACAGATGCAACGTAGAAAGCATGGTGTTGGGGCATGGGAACAGCACTGCCCAAGACTGCAAGGAATTGCACAGAGCTGTAAATGTAGTCCAGTCCATTCACACAGACCATCCACCCACCGTACCACTGACTCCATCTGCATTTCATGATGTCTCGGAAAAGCGGCCAACATAATCAGAGGTAGACAAAAATGCTGGAGAAACTCAACGGGTGCGGCAGCATCTATGGAGCGAAGGAAATAGGCAACGTTTCGGGTCGAAATCCTTCTTCAGACTGCAATACATATCCAGAGTCTGAAGAAGGGTTTCGACCCGAAACTTTGCCTATTTCCTTCGCTCCATACATGCTGCCACACCCGCTGAGTTTCTCCAGCATTTTCGTCTACCTTCAATTTTCCAGCATCTGCAGTTCCTTCTTAAACATAATCAGAGACCTGTCCCACCCTGGTCACTCCTTCTTCTCCCTTCTCCCATCGGGCAGAAGATACAGAAGCTTGAAAGCGCTCGCTGCCAGACTCGGGAACAGCTTCCTCCTCTCATCAGACTTCTAAGCAGTCCTTCCATAAGCTAGGGTGCAGTTGAATTTACCTCGACTCCATTGCGAACATTAGACTTTGTCTCTGGAATTGATGCGCTTCAATGCTGAGAACTATATTCTGCACTCTGTATCTTCCCTTTTGCTCTCTCTATTGTACATGAGTTTAACTTGATTGTGTTTATGCATAGTATTGTCTGATTTAGACACAAAATGCTGGAGTAACTCAGCGGGACAGGCAGCATCTCTAGAGAGAAGGAATGGGTGACGTTTCGGATCGAGACCCTTCTTCAGACTCGACCCCCACCCTTGTTGTGTCCTCACCATCACCCTGACCTCCCCCTTTCCGATCAAACCAGAGATGGCTGCCTGACCCGCTGAGTTACTCCTGCATTTTGTGTCTATCTTCGCTTTAAACCAGCATCTGCAGTTCCTTCCGACATGTAGCATCTGATTTGATTGGCTAGCATGCAAACAAAGCTTACCACTGCGTCACTGCGCTTCTCAAAGCGACCCCAGATTGGGATGTAAACTTGGACTCAAAAGAATGAAAGGCAAATCTTCAAAGATGTTAGATTCAGAATCCAAATTTGATCATTTCTTGATCATAACACATTGCTAATCAATAAGTTGCCAGATCAGAAATCCACAAATGAAGAAGATGCCTTCCTTTTTAGTCAATATCCAAAGAGACTTTAAACAACAGTTTGAATTATGGCTCCCTATTTTCATTATTTGTCTCCATTTTAGACAATCACTTCTGGACTTTCTAATGACTACAATGTATTTAGCTGCATTCAACTGCAGATGCTGGTTTATCACGATGATAGACACAAAGTGCTGGAGTAACTCAGCGGGTCAGGCAGCATCTCTGGAGAAAAAGGATGGGTTACGTTTCAGGTTGGAACCCTTCTTCGGACTGAAAGTCAATGTCAATATCCTACCCCAAATACCATGTGCTCTAATTTTGCCTACTAATCTCCTGTGTGGGACCTTATCAAAGGCTTTCTAAAAGTCCAGATACACTACATTCACTGGCTCTCCTTCATCCATTTTACTTGTCACATCCTCAAAAAATTCCAGAAGATTAGTCAAGCAGGATTTCCCCTTCATAAATCCATGCTGACTTGGACCAATCCTTTTACTGCTATCCAAATGCACCGTTATTACTTTTTAAATAATTGACTCCAGATTCTTCCCCACCACCGATATCAGGATAACTGGTCTGTAATTCCCCGTTTTCTCTCTCTCGCTCATTTCTTGAAAAGTGGGATAACATTAGCTACCCTCCAATCCACAGGAACTGATCCTGAATCTATAGAACTATTGGAAAATGATCACCAATACGTCCACGAATTCTAGAGCCACCTTGAGTACCCTGGGATGCAGACCATCAGGCCCTGGGGATTTATCATCCTTCAGACTCGTTGAGTTACTCCAGCTTTTTGTGTCTATCATTATTGTACCAATTTAGTTTGGATTAGTTGAGAGATACAACGCAGAAACAGGCCCTTTGGCCAACCGTGTCCACGCCAACCAGCGATCCCTGCACACTAACACCATCCTACACACACAAGGGACAATTTATACCAAGCCAACTAACCTCCAAACCTGTACGTCTTTGGTATGTGGAAGGAAATTGGAGATCCCGGAGAAAATCCGACGTGGTCTCGCTGAGAATTACAAACTCTGTACAGACAGCACCCGTAGTCAGGGTCGAACCCGGGTCTCTGTGTAACAACTCTAAAGCAACTGCTCTACCACAGCGCCACCGTGTCGCCCGCGTTATTGCAGCAAATAAATAATAACAGCCCATCAAGACACATAGAGCTCCAAGAGAAAAACCTGCAGGATAGTGCTTAACCTAAATGTTCTTAACTCAATTTGAATCAAATAATCAGTAAAAAACCTAAGAATTACGAAATAATTGGAAACTATGTAGCTAATTACAAAATCTTTCCTGTTGCAACATGCAGCAGAGAATGAATGGGAAGAGATGATTTGCCTTCGGCATATACTCAAGAGCACCAAATGTACAGGAGTTGCATCTAAATACATGACGTGTTTGTAATACATGTGGCGGCAGAGTTGCTGCCTTTCAGCGCCAAAGACCCGGGATTGATACTGACCAGGGGTGTTGTCTGTATGGAGTTTGTATCTACTACACGTGACCTGCCTGGCTTTCCTCCGGGCGCTCTGGTTTCCTCCAACACTCCAAAGACGTACAGGTTTGTGGGTTAATTGGCTTCAGTAAAATTGTAAATTGCCCCTAGTGTGTGTAGGACAATATTAGTGTGCAGGGATCACAGGTCGGCACGGACTCGGTGGGCCGAAGGGCCTATTTATATGCTGTGTCACTAAACTAATAAAATGGGTGAATTATCACGAGATAGCTGTGGATATGATATCATCACTATTATGGAGATATGGGCTGCCAGGGTCAGGTAAGCTGGACATTTGATATTTGGAAATGATGGGCAGAAGAGGAAAGGTTTAGTTTAGTTTAGAGATACAGTGCGGAAACAGGCCCTTTGGCCCACCGAGTCCTCACCGACTAGCGATTCCACATATTAACAAACTGGGGACAATTTACAATTGTGCCAAGCCAATTAACCTACAAACCTGTACATCTGTGGAATGTGGGGGGAAACCGAAGATCTCGGAGGAAACCCACGCAAGTCACGGGGAGAACGTGCAAATTCCGTACAGTCAGCACCCGAGGTCAGGATCGAACAGGATCATTTAGAGTCCCGTGTTCAGTTTTGGTCGCCCTGTTATGGGAAATAACTTGTTGAGCTGGAAAGGGTGCAGAGAAGATTTACGAGGATGTTGCCAGGGCCTGAGGGCTTGAGCTTAAGGGAGAGGTTGAGGAGGATAGGACTTAGTCATCATAGATATTGGCCATAGCCAAGGATGTGGTCAAGTAGGTTTATCCTTTGTGTTGGCAGTTCTGTCCTTGGGGCCATTAGTGGTGAATGTCAAAAATTCTCTACCACAGAGGATTGTGGAGGCTAGATTATTAGGATCCTTTAGTTTAATTATACAGCATGGAAACAGCCCACTGGCCATCGCCCGTACATTCGGTCTATCTTACACACTCGGGGCAATCACAGAAAACAATTAACCTACAAACCTGCACGGCTTTAGAGTGCGGGGGGGAAACTGGAGAATCCGGAGGAAAACCCATGCAGGTCACAGGGAAAATGTACAAACTCTGTACAGACAGTCAGGATCGAACCTGGGACGCACCACACATC
>JAXLNO010005871.1:0-32196 GCA_038087875.1 Malacoraja senta
GGCCGGGGCTTGGGTCGCCGCAAAGGCATATGTAAATGGATCCATTCCGATTGGACATCTGTGACCATTGTGCATTGTGACATCACACACGGAATCTTTAGTAACATTCTATGGCTGAGCTGTTTTTTTAAACATTTTGAAGTATTTGGTTTGGGGGGGGGGAGAGGTATTTTATTTAAAAAACGTGTACATAAACAGGTCAGAATTTAATCAGGAGTGGGTTTATGTAAAGATAAACGTAACCTCTTTAGAAACGGTAAAAAATATCGGCCTATCCGCGCGCCGCGTGGGCGTCGGGCCGTATCAAAGGCCGCGCGGGACAAGTCAAGCAGGCCGTCGGACGTACCGATGGACGACACACACAGAGTTTTATATAATAACTAGACCAAGTGCAGACCCGTTGGGTCTGGACACCGAACGTGCGTTTGCGGGTGGGGGGGGGGGGGTGGGTGCTGTGGCGTCACACTAACCACCCCCTTTCCACCAAAGCACGGTTGCGGGGTGGGAATCTGGCACCCACAAACACACACACTCATCACAACCCTTGATATTATCTTAATTTTTTAATTTGCTTCTTTTATCCCATCTCCACCCTATCCACTGACGCATAGCCCTCACCTCTCAGGTGTGTCTAGAGGAGGGGGGGGGCAGAGAGAGAAAATTTAATGTTATATTTTTTTTTAAATTGAAGAGGGGGAGGAGGAGGGGGAGAGGAAGGGTTGGAGAGGAGGGGGAGAGAGGATGGGGAGAGAGGAGGGGCTGGAGAGAGGAAGGAGAGGATTGGGGAGAGAGGTGAAGAGGGAGGGTTTGGAGCATGCATGCATGAATCGAGCAGCGGGCTGTGAAGAGAGAAGGGCAGAGAGAGAGAGAGAGGACAGACAGAGAGACTGGTACAAAAAAAAAAGCTGGAGAAACTCAGCGGGTGCAGCAGCATCTATGAAGCGAATGAAATAGTCAACGCTATGGGCCGAAGCCCATCTTCAGACGTGTTTTGTCCCGAAACGTTGCCTATTTCCTTAGATCCATAGATTTTGATGCACCCGCTGAGTTTATCCATTTTTTTTTTGTGTACCTTCGATTTTTCAGTATCTGCAGTTCCTTCTTAAATACAGAGAGACTGTTTGCGGGCTGTTTCCCCAACGCGTGTTTGCGGGGTGGGGGGCGTGGGGGGGTGCGGGATCACACACACTAACCACCCCCCAAACAAATTTGAAGAGGGGGAGGAGGAGGGTGGAGAGGAAGGGGGGAGAGGAAGGATGGGGGAGGAGGGGGAGAGAGGAGGGGGAGAGAGGAGGGGGTGGAGAGAGGAAGGAGAGGATGTGGGAGATAGGTGAAGGGGGGGGGTTGAGTGGGTGTTCATGAGTTGAGCTGCGGGCTGTGAAGAGAGAAGGGCAGAGAGAGAGAGAGAGGGGAGAGACAGAGAGACTGGTACACAAAAAAAAGCTGGTGAAACTCAGCGGGTGCAGCAGCATCTATGGAGCGAAGGAAATAGTCAATGTTTGTGGCCGAAACCCATCTTCAGACGTGTTTTTTTATGAAACATTGCCTATTTCCTTCGATCCAAAGATGCTGCTGCACCCGCTGAGTTTATACTTCATTTTTTTGTTTACCTTGCGTTTGGTGTGGGGGTGGGCTGCGGCTGCGGCATCACACTCACACTAACCATCCCCCAAACACACAGGCGGGAGGAGTGGGGGAGAGGGAGACGGGGTGGGGAGAGGAGGGGAGGGGGAGAGTGAGGGGCAGAGGGGTAGCAGGGAGTGGTGCAAGAGAGAGGTGAAGGGGGTGGCTGGGAGATGGGGGTGAAGAGGGGTGGTGGAGGGGGAAGAGAGGGTATGGGAGGGGAGGGAGGGGGAGAGGAGAGAGGGGGAAGAGTGTGGAGGGAGAGTTGAAGTAGGAGGGGTAGGGACAGTCCATCTGTTACCCATTCCCTATCACCCCCAATCCTCTTTCTCTATTGCCACACACGTGACGACGCCCTTCGACACAGGCTGTGGGGTTGGGGGGGAGGGGCTGGTGCTGTTGCTGCTGCACAGGCATATGTAAACGGATTCATTTTGATTTGTCACACGTGTCGAAGGGCGTCGCCACGTGTGTGGGGGGGATAGGGAATGGGGACATTTCAAAATGTTAAACAAACAGCTCTCAGCAATAGAATGTAAATGAAGGTTCCGTTTTGTGATGTCACAATGCCCAATGCTGCGGGGGTTGGGGGGGAGGGGCTGGGGCTGCTGCCAAGGCATATGTAAATGGTCCATTCCGATTGGACATCTGTGACCATTGTGCAGTGTGACATCACACAACGGAATCTTTACAAACATTCTATGGCTGAGCTGTTTTTTTAAACATTTTGAAATGTTTGGTTTGGGGGGGGGAGAGGTATTTTATTTTAAAAAGCGTACGTAAACACGAACAAATTTAATCGGGATTGTCTATTCGTAAAGATAAACGTAACCTCTTTAGAAATGGTAAAAAATATCGGCGTTTCCGCGCGCCGCGCGGGCGCGGGGCGGTATCAAAGGCGGGAAAGTCAAGCAGAACGTTGGACGTACAGACGTACAGCCGTACAGACGTTCGACAGCCAGAGAGTTTTATATAATAACTAGACCAAGTGCAGACCCGTTGGGTCTGGTCCCCGAAAGTGCTTGACACCCCGGGGTGTTGTTCCGAACGTGCTTCAGAGCCCGGGGTGAAAATGTGTTGAAAAGAAGATGGCGTCGTTTTCGGAAAAAATCGGAGAAAATCGGCGAAAAAAAGATGGCGTCGTTTCCGGAGAAAATCGGGGAAAAAAAGATGGCGTCGTTTTCGGAGCAAATCGGAGACAATCGGAGAAAATCACATTGGGGTTGGGGGGTGGATGGATTTTATTAAAAAACGTGTACATAAACAGGACCGAATTTAATCAGGAGTGGCTATTCGTAAAGATAAATGTCATCTCTTTGGAAATGGCGAAAAACGTGGGCCTGTTGGGTCTGGTCCCCGAAAGTGCTTGACACCCCGGGGTGTTGTTCCCGAACGTGCTTCAGACCCCGGGGTGAAAATGTGCTGAGAAAAAGATGGCGTCGTTTTCGGAAAAAATCGGGAAAATCGGCGATAAAAAGATGGCGTCGTTTTCGGAGAAAATCAGCGAAAAAAAGATGGCGTCGTTTTTAGAGAAAATGGGAGAAAATCAAATTGGGGTCGGTGGGGGGATGGATGACACCCCGGGGTGTTGTTCCCGAACGTGCTTCAGACCCCTGGGTGAAAATCGGCGAAAAAAAGATGGCGTCGTTTTGGGGAAAAATCGGGGAAAAAAAGATGGCGTCGTTTTCGGAGAAAATCGGAGACAATCGGAGAAAATCACATTGGGGTTGGGGGGGGGATGGATTTTATTAAAAAACGTGTACATGAACAGGACAGAATTTAATCAGGAGTGGCTATTCGTAAAGATAAATGTCATCTCTTTGGAAATGGCGAAAAACGTGGGCCTTTCCGCGCGCCGCGTGGGCCAGGGGCCGTATCAAAGGCCGCGCGGCAAAGTCAAGCAGGCCGTCGGACGTACAGACGGACGACAGCCAGAGAGTTTTAAAAGTATATAGATAGATAGATAGATATATGCACAGGCACACACACATATATTTTCGCACAGACGCGCGTACGCGCACACACACTCACAGACACAAAGGCACACAAACACGTGCACAAAACAAGCGCGTACACAAAACACACATAGACACACACCCACACACACGTATATACACACGCGCAGCCACACACAAACACACACACACACACACACACACACACACAGACTGAGACATACACGTACGCACAAACAACCTTATAACGGACGCAAAAACCTGCAGGAAGTGCCTAAAGTTCCGGATTGAAACTTTACTCTATCACATACCCTTTGCCCGCGACAAACCCTGTGGATTTAATTTTAGCGAAAACAAAACTAACTACTGAAGTAACTAAGTTGCTCAAGCAACAGCTGTGGATTCAGCATATGCTGGGTGTTTAGCGTGGAGATCCTGCATCAGGTTTGCAAGTGTCGATGGGCGATAGCCAGTGATGGAAATAGCTTTTAGGAACTAGGGGTACTCTAAGGACCTTGAGGCTGAGGTTGGGAAGGAAGGAGGAGGGACTTTTTTTATGTGCGGTCATACTCATGTAAGAGTACAAGAATGTATAACTTGTTTATTGTTTATTTATAATATAGTTTATTGTGTACTATATGACATAGCTGCTTTCTTACATCTCTCTCTCTCCCTCTCTCTCTATCTCTATCTGTGCTGGCTGCAGCCACCGTCTGTTTCTGTGAGGGAAGCAGGTCGGTGATTGATCACAAGGCCCCTCGGAGACTGTGTCTGATTGGCCGCCGAGAACCAGCGCATTATAATAATAATAATAATAGATTTTATTTTAAGGGCGCCTATACAAAAGTATCTAGGACACCTTACAATTGAACAAAGAAACATATAAACATATAATCAGAGTAAAATAAGTTATAAAGACATCACAAATACATAAATTAAAAACAGAAATTTGATCAAAAGAAGACAACAACAAAATTCAGAAAACACAATATGAAGGGAGAGCAGCGGCAGCCAGACCGCGCCAGCGTACACTCTCCCTTCCGACCGCCATGTTGGACATAGACTAACACAGACACTTAACACTACACACAAAATCATCCCCCCACAATGGTTACCACTATGGGGGGGAGGCACAATGTCCAGTCCCCAAACCAGTTCTCCCCAGAGTCAAGCACATCGAGGCCGCCACAGTTGCCTCTACAGAGGCCCGATGTTCCTGGCCATCGGGAGAGTCCTCGCAGCGGCTGGAACGGCCGGTTTCCCAGCGGAGTCCATGGCACCTGAAGCCGACAGGGCCACGCCGATTTGGAGCCATGATTTGGAGCCACGAGGCTCCCGATGTTAAAGTCGGCGCCGCCGCCCGCAGCTGGTCGCTCCGCAGACCGGCAGCCCGGAGGTCTTGATTGGACACAATGCCCTTGGAGACAGCGGCTGATTGGACGGGAGGAGACCGATTTGTTGATAGCACGGGAATTTTAAGGGAAGCTGGTCGGTGATTGGACGCAACCTCCTTAGAGACTGCGGTTGATAGGTCGCCAAATAATCGGGCACAAAAAATTGACAAATAGGAAAACAATAAAATCGGAATTAGACAATAGACAATAGGTGCAGGAGTAGGCCATTTGGTCCTTCGAGCCAGCACCGCCATTCAACGTGATCATGGCTGATCATCCTCAATCAGTACCCCGTCCCTGCCTTCTCCCCATATCCCCTGACTCCGCTATTTTTAAGAGCCTCATCTAGCTCTCTCTTGAAAGTATCCAGAGAACCTGCCTCCACTGCCCTCTGAGGCAGAGAATTCCACAGACTCACCACTCTCTGTGAGAAAGTGTTTCCTCGTCTCCGTTCTAAATGGCTTACTCCTTATTCTTAAACTTTGGCCCCTGGTTCTGGAGCCCCCCAACACCGGGAACATGTTTCCTGCCTCTAGCATGTCCAAGCCCTTAACAATCTTAAATCGGAAGAATATCATGCATGATCTGCAGCAATGATACTAGTTTCCGCTTTAGTATCTTTAGTCTGCAGTCCCTTCCTATTGAAGAAGAACCGTGGCTCGATACAACTCCTAATCCATTCCCTCCACAGGTGCCGCCTAGCCCGCTGAGTTCCTCCAGCACTCTGTGTTTTGTATTTAACTCTTGAAATAGAAGTTAGACATAAAGCTGGAGTAACTCAGCGGGACAGGCAGCGATTCTGGATGGAAGGCCCTTCTTTAGACTGAAATGAACTCTCGTCGGTGAGAGTACTTGTGATTGTCTGCAGAAGGGTCTCGACCTTTCACATCGATCCCTATTACACGACCATACTCTCCTATCGCTTTCTGAGCTTCCTTTCCCGTTAATTCTGGGGTCATTAATCATCCCTTTACTCTTTTTCCCTTTAACTCCATCCTCAACTATCCCATTTGACACCCCACCCCCCTTATTCAGTTTCAAACTACCCTTGTGGGAGTGGCAAACCTGCCTGCAAGAATGCTGGTCCCCCACCTGTTAAGATGCAATCCGTCCCTTTTGTACAGTTCCCCCTTACTCCAAAACAGATCCCAGTGATCTAAGAATCTAAATCCCTGCCCCCTGCACCAGTTCCTCAGCCACACATTCAGGTCCCTTAACTCCCTGTTCCTGCTCTCGCCAGCACGAGGAACTGGAAGCAAACCGGAGATAACAACCCTGGAGGTCCTGCTTTTCAGCATTTTTCCGAGCTCTCTAAAGTCACGCTGCAGAATATTCATCCCCTTCTTTCCGACATCGTTTGTGCCGACATGCACTACCACTTCCGGCTGTTCACCTTCGCCCTTGAGGATTTTCTACACTCTGTCCGTGACATCTTGGATCCTGGCACCAGGAAGGCAGCACACCATCCTCGAATCCCGTCTATTGCCGGAGAAACCCCTGTCCGTACCTCTCACAATGGAGTCTCCAACTACAATGGCATTGCTTGACGTTGGCCTCTTTGGTTTTGGCTCAACAGACCTTTTTACTTCGCAAGCCAGTCTGCCGCTCAGTGTAATAACGTCTTCTGTCCCGACAGCTTCTAAGTGGGTGAACCTGTTCACAAGAAGTACAACACCCGGGGACGTTTGCATTCCAAGTTTCCCTCCCTTTCTCACCGTCTCCCACCTTCTCTCTTCCAGTACCTTAGGTGTAACAATCTTACTGTAGGAACGACGGACTAGACCAAGTGGGACCCGTTAGGTCCCGTCCCCTAAATGCGCGGTTGCTTTAGCTTTCTTCACTGCCTGCTGTACCTGCACGCCAACTTTCAGAGACAAGGACACCCAGGTCTCACTGCACCTCCCCCTTACCTAACCTAACCCCATTGATAATAATCTGCCCCCTTGTTTTTGCCGCCAAAGTGGATAACCTCGCATTTATCTATATTATACTGCATCTGCCACGCATCTGCCCACTCACTCAACCTGTCCAGGTCACCATGCAACCTCCTAACATCCTCTTCACAGTTCACATTGCCACCCAGCTTTGTGTCATCTGCAAACTTGCTAGTGTTGCTCCTATATAAGACACAGATGGAGACAGGTACAATATATGGCAGATCTTTTTTGGAGGAGATGGATACGAAAATATTTGCCTCTGATCCAAGAGCGACAACGATGGTCAAGGATTAGAAAAAAAATTGTTCCACGTGATATTGTTTAGGTGGTTGATTCTACTGCATCACAAAGTTCTTGGTTGATGGGAAGAATACTAAAGATCATGCCTGACGTTAAGGGTTTGGTGCGCACAGTACGACTTCAAGCTAAAAACAATGTTTTAATAAGACCAATAACCAATAAGCTTGCTTCTAGAAGGCGAAGGTGAAGATGGAAGAATTGCCGAAGATGTCTGAATGTGGATATATAATGCATGCTATTTTTTGTTTTTGAAATATGTTAAGCCTTCATAGCTACTTTTTTGATGTATATTAATAATTGCCTCATATATACTCAGAACAATTAGGGGCCGGTATGTAATGGCCATTTGCCTTTATTTTGTGTGTTATAAATTATGGCATTTGCCTTTCAATTTTGTCTGGCTGTAATGATGTGGGTGGGATTTATTACGTAGTCGGAGGCGTGTTTGGTGCTGGGATTCTTGTGCAGAAGCTTGTAGTTCGGAGGAGGCATGGAGAGAGGCACATCTTTTGACCATGCGGAGCTTTCGATCATGGGTCAGAGCTACATGCTGAAGTTTGATTACGTGTAAGATTAAAATATACTTATCAAGAAAAAGTCTTGACGAATATCTTATTGTTTTACTTCGACAATAAAGAAACTATTAACCAAGAGAATGTGTGTTGAAGATTTATCTTTCGACGGCTTTGAAAGTGTCGTGGAGAGCTCCCATGCGTAAATCAACACTATTTCACCCCGTGTCTTCTTCTAGTGGCTAGAGGGAGCAATTCCTTGAACAATATAATAATCTGCCACTATACTGATCTTGTTATTTTCTGGTTGCGCAGTCATTCTGTTTGCGCAAAAACATTACACGGTAGCGCTACGATTTTTCACCAGCTTATTCACCATTCTCCTGCACTGCAATTGCACCAAGTTTTGTTCCGATCAGTGGTCTAATGTAAACTTTAGTGTGGTTTAAAAATCTTAAAAACCCCGCGTTCGATCTCCTCTCCTGCCGTTCAGCGCCGCGTGGATTGGCTTTTCTCCTGTCACTCCACGGGACGGTCCGCCCCTTCCTGTGCCATCGCATCTTTACTGGAGCGGTGGATGGCCGGCGGAGGTTTCCAATCGGACACAATTTTCGGAGGGACTGGAAACGGCCCGGCCCGGCACGGGAAATGTCGCCAAACAGAAAGTGGAGAATGTGATCTCGGTGGAGGAGAATGACCAACGACCGCTGTGAGTCCGCTCCATCCACTTCCCCTCTGGTCCCCCTCGCTGGCTCATTCCCCCCTCCCCGTGATACCCCATAACCCCTGTATTTTCTCCGAGCTCTCACCCCCCACCCCCACAAGCCTGCCCCCCAACCCACCATGCCCACACACCTGCCTGCCTGCCCCTCCCCACCCACATTCCCCTCCCCCTTGCCCACACCCCCCTCCACCGCCCACACACCCTGACAGAAATTCGGACATTGCTTATTGCATAACCTGGATTCCGCAGGACCAGTGCAGAATCATGGTCTCTCTCAAAGTAATTTCAAAAAGAAAAACACAATAAAAAAATACGGATAAGACAGGACAAGGGAAACCTTCAAGCTTTTACTTCTCTTTTTTTACAACTTAAAACCGGAAAACTTAGGGCCATTTTAGCCATTGTGGCATTTCACCATAGAGCCATAGCATCATAGCCATCAGTTATAGAGCCACCTCGGCTATAGAGCCATCACAGCATTAGAGCAATCGCACCACAGAGCCATCACAGACATAGAACCATGTCGGCTACAGAGCCATAGAGCCATATCTGCCATTGAGCGATCGCAATCTAAGCCTAATCTGATCTTGGCTATGGAGCTATGCCATATTTGAGTCTATGAAGTCTGAAGAAGGGTCACCACCCCAATTGTCACCCATTCCTTCTCTCAGGAGATGCTGACTGTCCCGGTGAGTTACTCCAGCATTTTGTGTCTATGCCATATCCCATTTTGGTTACAGAGCCATCTCAGCCATAGCACTATATCCATCTCAGCCATAGTACCATAGAGCCATCTCAGCCATAGAGCCAAAGATCAGTATCAGCTATATACCTGTACAGACATCTCAGCCATGGTGCCATTTCAGGCATAGAGAAATCTTGGCCATAGAACCATAGCATTATCTCAACCAAAGCCATCTCAGGCACTGATCCATCACATAGAGCCATCTCTACCATATGGACCTCACAGTCATAGTGCAATCTCAACCATAAATCCATGTTAGACATAGAGCCATCTCAAACAGATAGAGCTAGATAGAGGTGGCGCAGCGGTAGAGTTGCTGCCTAAAGGGCCTGTCCCACTTTCATGACCTAATTTATGACCTGTGCCGAGTTTGCCCTTGACTCATACTCGCAGCATGGTCGTCACGAGTCGTAAGAGGTCGTAAGTAGGTCGTAGCAGGCCGTGATGCTAGTCGTAGGTACTCGTGACATCAAGTAGGTCGGGGTGTTTTTTCTAGCATGATGAAAAATGTCCACGAGTAAAAAAGGTTGTGAATTAGATCATGAAAGTAGGACAGGCCCTTTACAGCACTTGCAGCGCCAGGGACCCAGGTTCAATCCCGACTACGGGTTCTGTCTGTATGGAGTTTGTACCTTCTCCCCGTGACTGCATGGGTTTTCTCCGAGATCTTCGGTTTCTTCCCACACTCTGACATGTACAGGTTTGTAGGTTAATTTGCTTTGGTATAACTGTAAATTGTACCTCGTGTGTGTAGGGCAGTGTTAATGTGCGGGGATCACTGGTTGGCGTGGACTCAGTAGACCGATGGGCCTGTTTCCGCGCTGTATCTCTAAACTAAACTAAACATAGTAATTTTATCCATAGAGGCATCACAGACATAGAGCCATGTTAGCCATTGAGATGTCTCTGATACCTACAGCCATCTAAGAGCCATCATAGCCAAGGAGCCATTTGAGCCATAAAGCCAAAGAAGCATCTCAACCACAGAGCAATAGAGCCATCTCAATGACTGAGTCATGTCACACTGAAAGCATTTTAACAGGATGCACGACAGCATGGTTTTGGAATAGCTACATCGAAGACCATGAGAAATTGCAGAGAATTGTGGATGCAGCCCGGACCATCACACAAACCAACCTCCCTTCCATTGACTCAATATATAGGTATGTTACAATACTTACCTTCAGCGGCGCTGCAATTCTGCCACTGGCCGTGTGCGCGATTTTGGCGCCTTTGAGGGGGGGGGGCGGGGTTAAAACGCGGGTTTCTCCTACCTTGTCCTGGATTATATTTAGTTGGAGTGCCAGCGTTTGCTGAAAATTCGTTCCGACGGGCGTTCTGTGTATTTTTGTTTTTTATTCGCCCGACCAGTTCAGCGCTGGAGCAATTTTAAAATCAGCTACTAAAGCCGTCAATGCCGACAACGGTGACGGATTTCACGCACGGGACAGGTAAAACGAAAGCAATTTATTTTATGTATAAAAGTGCTCCTTAAGATGCCTTTAATTCACATTTTAAGTTGCGAAACGGTGAATTTTTTCCCCGAACGAACCAGCAGTATTTTTTATGCCGATACGGGTTTAAATTCACCGCAACCGCAACGTTCCAAATGATCGCGTTCCAGAAAAACCCTCTCGCAAGATGATTTAAATGGCCATTAATTTACAGGTATTATACATTAAATTCCTTCCATTTGGCCTATAAATCCATGATAATGAGATTTAAAATTTATGTTATATTGTGAATTCTTGTGTGAATGTTATTTGGACACAGGCTATTTAAAAATGTTAATCTATTCTTAAGAAATTGATAGATGTTTAGATCTAGTAATTGAATTTTGTAATTAGCTACAATTAGGTAACTAACTAATTATATGCTTTAATTTCAGGTCATCCAAGTAAGATTGTTTCATATTTGTTTCAGAGTGCTTCAATCTATAATAACTGAAAATTTATTTCAGTTCTCTTACTTTTTAAGAACGTTATGGGCTTTTGACTGTCCTCGATCATAGCTTTTGTGTTAAGTCAATGGAAAAGCAATAGGGAACAAGATGCTAATTTCCGAGTATGAAAATGGCCATAACATTTTTAATACTGAAGATATGAAAGTGAATTAGGTGTCAAATTAAACGTCTTTTTATGCTTTATCTGATGGGATAAATTACAGACTTGATTTTTAAAATCTCAAAATTTTGTAACATTGCTACAATATATACCTCACACAGTCTTGGCAACGCCACCAGCATAATCAAGGACAAGTCTTACCCTTAATACTCCTCAGATTCAGGGATATTTTCTTCCCAGTTGTTATCAGGCGACTGAACAATCCTATCAGCAACTAGAGAGTGGTCCTGTGTAACAATCTACCTCATTGGGTATCCTCGGACTATATTTAATCGGACTTTACTGGAGTTTATCCTGCTCTAAACATTATGCCCTTTATCCTGCATCTGTACACTGTGGATGGCTCAATTGTAATCATGTATAGTCTTTCCGCTCACTGGTTGGCACGCAACAACAGCTTTTCAATGTAAACATGACATAAACTGAACTAAAGTAGTTATGTTAGTCATCTGCCCATCTATGCCATAGAGCCATTACAGATATGGAGCCATCACAGATTCAGATTCAATCTTTATCTTTATTGTCATTGTGCAGTGTACAGTACAGAGACAACGAAATGCAGTTAGCATCTCACCCAGAAGAGCGAACATAAAATAATGGAACAATAAAATATATATATGTACAAACAGTAGCAAACAGCTAGAAAGCCATCACACCCATAGAGCCAATTCAGCCACTGAACCCTCAAGTAGAGAGACATAAACAGAGATAGAGCCACCTTTAACAATGCCATTGAGCCATCAAAGCCAGAGTCTCACCTGTAGAACCATAGAACTATGTCAGCCATTGAGTCATTCTGGCTACAGAGCCTTCACAGCTTAGGCCTATCAGCTATAGAGGTATGTCAGCCATGGAACCACACACACAGTGCCCCCACAGCCATAGAACCATCTCCACCAAAGAACCATCTCAGCCATATGGACATCTCAGCCTTTGAGCCATAGACATCCAGAGTCCGCAGAGCCCTGTTGGTCACGGAGCCACAGAGCTATCTCAACTATATGCCCATCATGGCTATAGAGCCATCAGCTATGGAGTTAGAGACCCAACAAAGTCAAGAGATGTTCAACCATCTCAGTCATAGAGTCCTTTTAGCCAAAGAGCCATAGATCAATCCACAGAGCCCACAGCCATAGAGACACAGAGGGCTGTGGAGACCAAGTCAGTGGATATTTGTATGGCAGAGATAGATAGATTTTACTTCGGAGTCACGTGAGTGACTACGTGAAGAAGCCCCGTCCAGCCGCACACGCGTCATTATCGATCAGACGCATAGCGTTCATGACCGTGTGTGGAGGAGCTGGAGCTCCTCCAGCCGGTGAGTAAAACAAAAGTAAAACAAAAGTCGGAAGGTAAGTGGAGTTACTTTTCACTTACAGGAGCGTTTCCTTCCCGTTTAGACTTGTTGGTGGAGCTCCACTCAAGTTTATGGAGAAATGGGAAGGAGAGGCGGCCAGGGACGCACCGTAGTAAAAACCCCAGATCCTAAGGGTAGCGGGCGTCAGTCAGGGGAGTCAGTGGCAGCGAAGCCATTAACTCCCATTGTGGTCGAATGTGCGTTAAACCTCCGCAGGCGGGCGCAAGGCTGAGAAAAAAAAAAAATCTGCCCGACCTGTAGACTCGGATGAGTCAGACCCGGAGGTATGCCCTCCTCAGGCAGGAACGAGTATTACACTGCAAGGGTCAAAAACTTTTTAACTCCTTATGGGGCAGATGATTTGTAAAGAACCCCCACAGGAGGATTTAAGTCGGTGTTGGCCAATGAAGTATAGCACAGGAGGTGCCTTGGAACAAAAGGCAGCACAAACGTGCAATGATAAATGTGCCAGCACCGACAAATATAAAGAGTAAAAATAATGAAGCGTTGGCCTAGAATTGAGCCAGCAGAATTGGCCTAGAATTGAGCCCACGGACAGGCAGCACCTGAAGCAGGGCTGCCTGTCCGTGGGCCTACAAGAGAGCCCACGCAGGGGGAATCTGGCAGAGACTTACCTGAAACAGGGGAGCCAGAAATTACCCAACATAAAAATGAATATCTAGATTTAGATGATGATTTAAATGAGGACCAGAGCCCATTATCAGAGCCAAAAATGTTCCAAGGCTGGCACAAAACTTTGCTGTTCCCAGAGTAACAGGGGAACCTTTGAGAGAGGATATAGCTATGACTATAAATTATCTACTCTCCCATCAGCCCAGGAATTAACCATGGATGAGACTATCAAAAAATATGAGACCCGGGAAATTGTAGCAGTTACATCAGTGAATAAACTTGATATGGGTAATTTGAGCAGTGGTTTACGCTCACAAGAATTGAAATTACACAAGTGCTAAAATTTCTGGGGTCAGTGGTTTGGATGAAGGTTATATATCGTATTCACAACAAAATGTAGCACTCATGTGTAGTGCGCACTTTGAAATAAATTGTATTCATAAAAATGCAATAAGACCAAATATTCATCCTAAGTATGCAGGCTCTGCAAACCATGCAATATACAAATGCCTAAATCTGTTTTGGAGAAAATCTAGCAAAGAAACTAAAGGATCACCTATGCTGAGCAGAGCGGTGAGAAGGCAGTATCCCTACAGGCGAAATGTGGTGCTGGAGAAGGAACAATCCTATCATTCTCGTATACACGTTGACGTGCTGCACCGAGGATACGTGGAGGTTACAATGTGCCTACTAGAAGGGGACAACAACTGCCGGTGGCAAACCCCGAGGTTAGGGGGCTTGGTCTGGTAAGAAACACAACAAATGTTTCACACTCACAAATAGGGGGAAGGTTACGATTCTTCCTAAAAGAATGGCAATCAATAACAAATGATTCATTTATTCTATGTAGCATTGTAGGATTCAAAATTGAGTTCTCTCCACGTTTGGATCCTCCAATTCAGCATAATTGAAACTGGTCACGGATTTTCTCAAAGGAAGAGAATGGGTTGATCAAAGGAGAATTGAAAAACTTTATGCAGAAAAGGATGATATAAATGTCAGGAGAACAACACCATCAGTTTGTGTCAAATATTCTCCTAGGAATATTATCCTAGAAAATAGAATCCTGGACATAGAATCATTTCCAATCTGACAAATCTTAACCTTTATGTACAATAGAAACATTTCAAAATGGAAACATTTACTAATGCCATTTAGCTAGTCACAAAGAATTGCTACAAGGCAAGCATAGATCTGCAAAATGCATATTATTCTGTGGCAATGCATGGTAATGATCAAAGATATTTGAAATTTAGATGGATGAGTCAGTTATGGCAATTTAAAGCATTGCCCAATGGTCTGATTTCAGACCAAGATTATTCACTAAATTGCTCAAACCAAATTTTAGCTCTGTTAAGAGCTGAGGGCCATGTATTAATGGCTTATTTAGATGATATCCTCATTGTAGGGGACACTTTGGCTGCTGCAAAATTGTCAGTATCCAGTCAAATACATTTTGAGAAATTAGGTTTCATTATTCACCTACAAAAATCTAAATTGTTACCAAGCAAAAAGATTGATTACCTAGGGTTCACAATTAACTCCGAACACATGGTAATCACTTTGCCAAAAGATAAAAAGCTGCAGTTAATTGAAGGTTGCATAAAACCCATTAACGAGGACACACCTTCAATTAGAGAAGTGGCAAGCTTGCTAGGCAAATTAATTGCAGGGTTTCCAGCGGTCACGTTTGGACCATTGCATTATCAATGTTTACAGAGAGCTAAGGTACAAGCGTTAAAAATGAATAGAGGGCATTTTGATAGGCCCATGAAATTAACAATTCATTCCATTACAGAAATAGAATGGTGGATTAACAATGTTTCTAATGCTTCCAGAAAAGTTCTGGTAGAAACACCTTCCGTCACTCTACAGACTGATGTAAGTGTGCTGAGTTGGGCGCTACTAACATGATTTCCAGCTGTGGAGGTAGGTGGAATGTGAATGAAGTACCTTTGCTGGAAAATCTGGGAATCAATTATCTAGAACTATTAGCCGCATTTTACGGCCTTAGAGCTTATTGCACTGATATGGGAAATGTGCATGTTCAGGTACAGGTTGACAATACTACATCTGTAGCATACATAAATCACATGGGTGGTATAAAATCAAAATCATTTGATAAATTGGCAAATGAAATTTGGACCTGGGGTATTGCCAGAAAAATTTGGCTGTCAGCAATATATTTACCAGGTAAAAATTAATACAATTGCAGACAAAAGATCACGTAAATTTAATGATAATACAGAATGGATGTTAAATCGGAAAATGTTCACAAAAATTATCACACAATTTGGAATGCCAGAAATTGATCTGGTTGCATCAAGATTGAACCACCAGTTGACTAAGTATGTGTCATGGGAACCTGATCCTGGAGCAGTAGTGGTGGATGCTTTCTCGCTACATTGGGGTGGTATGTTTCTGTATGCTTTTCCACCATTTTGTGTAATCCACAAATGCATACAAAAAATTAATCAAGATTCAGCCTCAGAGATTTTGGTAGTACCAGATTGGCCTACACAGGTATGGTACCCACTGGTGTTAAAAATGATCAAAAAAACAAAAAAACAAAAAAAAACAAAAAAAATACCTTATGGTTATTCCAAAGCAGATTAAACTGCTTGTACACCCTGTGACTAATGAATCACATCCTTTACATAATCGTATTGGTTTGTTGATTTGCAGATTCTAAGAAGGCATATCTTGGAAAAGGATTATCAGACAGACAGATGTTATGACAGCAGCCTGGAGGAATAGTACCCAGAAGCAGTACATTTCCTATATAAAGAAATGGGAGGTGTTTTGTTCAGGAAAGAATATTGCATATAACACAGTAGAAATTTCAGATGTAATAGAGTTTTTTTCAACTCTACACTATGAATTGAAATTAAGTTATAGTGCAATTAATACTGCACGAAGTGCACTCTCTGCATATTTAAGCAGTGAATCAGAACAAACTCCAATTGGAGCATATCCTTCGGTCTGTAGGTTTATGAAAGGAATTTTCAACTCTAATCCTCCCAGACCCAGGTATACAGAAATTTGGAATGTAAAAGATGTACTGATGTTCCTAAGGAGTTGGAATCCAGTTGAAACCCTGTCATTATCCAAAATTACCATGAAATTGGTTATGCTCATGGCATTAGTTTCAGCGCAGAGAGTTCAAACATTACAGAAACTCAGAATTGATAGAATGAAAGTAGGGCAAAATGCCGTGACATTCTATGTCTATGATTTACTGAAGCAAAGTAGACCTGGGTCCACAGGATGCAAGTTGGAATTTTTAGCATATCCTACAGATTCACGACTGTGTGTAGTAACATATGTGAAATGTTACATAGAAACAACAAAAGTTTTAAGAGGCGCCGAATTGGCATTTTTTATTAGTCATAAAAAGCCTCATAAGAAAGTATCAACACAAACAATTTCACGATGGTTGAAACAGGTGTTGAGATATTCAGGTATTGATACTGATAAATTTAAATCTCATTCCACGAGGGCGGCATCAACATCAGCGGCCAGGGATTCAGCGTGCCAATAGACCTTATTCTCGCGGCCGCAGGATGGGCAAGTGAACAGATGTTTCACAAGTATTACCACAAGGAGATTAAAGATCTCAGAGGGTTTGGTGATGCCGTGCTGGATACAGTATTAAATCCCCCATTATAAATGGGCCTAATTTGTGTTATTTTTATTAAAATAAATAAAACCATTAACTGATTACATTCAAATGTTGTGGTTATGCATTGTTGATTGTGCTTACTCAAATAGAGTCAATCGATGCAGTGAACACCTGGATTTGAATCCACAGTGTGAAATCACAGAGCTTTGAAATCTTCACGTAGTCACTCACGTGACTCCGAAGTAAAATAGTAAGATTAAACGAGAACTTACCAAGTTTGAAGTTTGATCTTTATTTTATGAGGAGTAACGTTGAGGGATTACGTGCCCTCCGCTCCCACCCTCATAAAAAGATCAAGCTGGTAGTTCTAAGTCTTTATGCATCTTACTATCACACTTCAGTAATTATTGTCTGTGATTGTCACTCCGCTGCTTTGAAAGATTGACGCGTGTGCGGCTGGACGGGGCTTCTTCACGTAATCCCTCAACGTTACTCCTCATAAAATAAAGATCAAACTTCAAACTTGGTAAGTTCTCGTTTAATCTTACTATTCTTGATTAGTGCAGGTGTCGAGGGTTATGGGGAGAAGGCAGAAGAATGGGGTTAAGAGGGAAAGATAGAGCAGCCATGATTGAATGGCAGAAGAGACTTTTGATGACCAAATTCTGCTCCTATCACATATGAACATGAACATCACAGCCACACAGTCATCTCAGCTATGGAGCCCTATCAGTCATAGAACCATCTCAAGCATAGAGCTATTTCAGCCATTAAACATCTCAGACATGGAGTCCTCTGATATAGAGCATTGCATACATAGCCATCTAAGACATACAGTGGTAACGTCAGGCACAGGGCCGCAAAACTGTCAGTCAGAGAACTCTCGAGCCCTCACAGTCAGAGAGTGATCATAGCCAAAGAGCCGTCTCTGCCATAGAGCCACCTTAGCTACACAGCCATGGAACCATCCCAACTATAGAGCCATCTCAGACATTGTGCCTTCTCATATAGAGAAGCATCACAGAGATAGAAGAACCATCTCAGCCATAGCCCCACAGGGCCATCACATGCATAGAACTCACCAATAGTCATCTCCCCTATAGGGCCATCTCAGCCATATGCCTATCTCTACTATGGAGCTATCAGCTATAGAGCCAGAGCCAACTAAGCCTGAGAGCCATTGGGCCATCTCAGCCATAACACCATAGAACCATTTCAATGAAAGAGCCATAAAGCCATCTCAGCCATAGACCCCTCAGCCATAGCCATAAAGCCATAGAGACCAGCTGATCCCTGCGGCCATTCCCCTGCAGTTTTGGATACTTTTTTGGGAGGGATGACCTGTCAGGGTTGAGCAGCAATATCGGAATCCCTGTCACCAAGCCTGGTCCAGAGGCACAGTGGGGAAGGGCGATGTCAGGCAGAGCCATAGTGGTAGATGACTCTTTACTTTGGGGGGCAGACAGGAGATTCTGTAGCAACAATTGAGACTCCATGATGGTGTGTTGCCTCCCTGGTGCCAGGGTCCAGGCTGTTTCAGAGTGACTGCATGACATTCTTAAAGGGAAGGGTGAGCAGCCAGAAATCATTGTGCACCTTGGCACAAATGACAGAGGTAGGAAAAGCGATGAGGTCCTGCAGAATGATTATAGGGAGTCAGACTTAGGTAGAGCCACTTGCTATCTGGGGCTTCCTTTCCCAGCAGTTCAGTCTTGACCACACGGTGGCGCTGGTGGTCTCGGGTCTGTCCCAGTGGCTCAGTCTTCCTCTTATCTGCAACAGGGGAACACAACTATGAGGGAGGTAGACACAAAAAGCTGGAGTATCTCAGCGGGACAGGCAGCATCGCTGGAGAGGAATGAGTAATGTTTCGGGTCGAGACTCTTGACCTTTTCCTTCTTTAATAATAATAATAATAATAATAATACATTTATTTTATATAGTGCTTTTCAAGGACTCAAAGTCGCTTTACATTGAGAGTAAACATTAAAAAAAAATAGAGCAGTAAGACAGAGATGCAAAGGGGAGGGGGACATGGGACTAAGGGTATGCAGAGGTGAAGAGATGGGTCTTGAGGCGGGACTGGAAGATGGTGAGGGACTCAGAATTTCGGATCAGTTGTGGGAGGGAATTCCAGAGCCTGGGAGCTGCCCTGGAGAAGGCTCTGCCTCCAAAAGTGCAGAGGTTTGATTTCGGAGTGGAGAGGAGACCAGCTGATGTGGATCTGAGGGACCGTGAGGGTTGGTAGGGGGAGAGGAGGTCAGTGAGATAAGGGGGGGGCCAAGTGGTTGAGAACTTTGTAGGTGAGGACCAGGATTTTGTAGATGATCCGGTGGGAAATGGGAAGCCAGTGAAGTTCTTTGAGAACTGGGGTGATGTGGTGCCAGGATTTGGTGCGGGTAATGAGTCGGGCGGCAGCGTTCTGGACCAGTTGGAGTCAGTTGATGTTGCTGGAATTGATGCCAAAGAGAAGAGAGTTACAGTAGTCCAGTCGGGAGGAGATGAAGGCATGGATGAGTCTTTCAGCAGCGGGGGGTGTGAGAGAGGATCTGATTTTGGCAATGTTGCGGAGGTGAAAAAATGATGTTTTGACAACATGGCGGATGTGAGGCTCAAGGGAGAGGGTTGAGTCAAAGATCACGCCAAGGTTGCGGGTCTGAGGAGATGGGGAGACAGTGGTGCCGTCAATAGTAAGAGTGGGGTTGTTAATTTTAGTGAGTGTTGATTTGGAGGTTGATTCTAGGGGTGTTGATTCTATTGTTGGAGTGTTGATTCTAGGGGTCTGGGTAAGTACATGCAACTGGAATGTTGTAGCCATTTCAGAAACGATGCTAAGAGAGGGACTGGCAGCTTAATGTTCCAGGGTACAGGTGCTACAGGAGAGATAAAGGTGGCAGTGGTTAAAGAGGAGGAATGTTGCCCTATTGATTAAGGCGAATGTCACAACTGTAGTTTGAGATGACATTATTGATGGTTCCTGCCGTGATTCAGTATGGGTGGAGCTAAGAAATAAAATAGGGATGATCACTTTATTTGGAGTTTACTCTCAGCCCCCAAATAATCAGCAGAGGAGCAAATATGCCAATAGATTGCAGGCAGCTGTAAGGCTAAGAAAGTGGACAAATTTAAATTTCCCATTGTAGCCTGGGACTGTCATAGTGCCAAGGGCTTGGATGGGGTGGAATTTATGAAATATGTTCAGGAAAGTTTCCTCAGACATTATGTAGAGGGTCCTACATGGGAGAGGCCAAGCTGGATCTATTCTTAGGAAAGTGGGAAGGGTAAGTGACTGAAGTGTTGGTGGGGGAACCTTTTGGGACCAGCCACCACTGTTCTATTATCCTTAAATAGTTATGGATAAAGACAGGGTGGGCCCATAATTTTTAATACTGAATTGGGGCTAACTTTGATGGTATTAGAGAGGAAATTGCTCAAGTTGAAGTAAGCTGTTTGCAGGCAAATGAACGTCTGGGTCGGAGGGATGTTTTTAAAAGTGTGTTGACAAGAGTTTCGGGCAGACATGTTCCTTTCAGAGTGAAGGAAAGAAGGGTCTCAACCCAAATGTCACCCATTCCTTCCCTCCAGAGATGCTGCCTTTTACTCCTGCATTTTGTGCCTATCTTCAGAGAAGGCCAAAGCAGGCAGTAAGGAAGCTTGGATGATGAGAGTAATTGAGGCTCAGGAAAAAGGAGGCGTGGAACAGGTATAGAAATTTAGGATCAAGTGTATCCCTTAAAGGGCCTGTCGCACTTTGCAATTTTTTCGGCGACTTATAACGTCAGTCGCCCTAAAAACCGTCAAGTTGTACAACAATCTACGACAGGCTACGACACTCCATGTCACCCGCCTTCAAAACACAAGAAGGTTACACTGAAATATAATAATCACATTGGAAATGAACTTATCTACATTAAATCTAAGGACCAATAACTTTTTAAGAAATATTGTTTATTTAACGTCAGCTTAAAAATAACATCATATTGAAAAACAACAATTTGTTTAACAAGAAAGGTCTAACTTCAACAAAAGTAACTGTATATATTTAACGGCATATTTCAAAGAACATCATACTTAAGCAAAAATGTTATTCAACAACAATAGTCAGATCTGACAATAACATTTCAATTTACATCAACTCCAATGAACTTCAACAAGACAAAAATATCTTTATTTTTTCACCACATTAGAAAGAACTGCATTTCAGATGTTCTTAATAATGTACTTTGTACAATATTAAGAACATTCTCATTCTTTATGGGCACTTTGCCCTGGCTATCTTCAGACAAAGTTTTGAAAGTTGCCGCTTTATAAACCCGCGTCACCGGGCGTCACCCGCAGGACAGCGTATCACAGGAAGCACGTCATGATAAGATACCCAGATGTTGCCTAAAGATTTTGAACATCCAAAATCCAGGAAGACACCGCGTGTCACTACATGCATCACCCCGCGTCACACCCCGACCACGCCGCAACAACCTCTTTTCAGGCTTGCGCCGAAAATGTTGCCCAAGTGGGACAGGCCCTTAAGGAGTTTTGTGAACTCAGGAGCATACTTCAGTACGAAATCAGCGGGGCAAAAATGGGCTAAGAGATTGCTCTGATAGATAATATTAAGGTAAATCCCACTTTTAAGGTCATTAAAATCCTTTGAGAGTGAATAGGGGCCCTTAGAAACCAAAATGTGTGGAGCCGTAGGAGAAAGGGAAGGTCCGTAATGAGGATTTCTCGTCTGTGTTTACCATGGAGAAAGATGTGAGATCTGGGGAACTTGGGGCAGTTAATGGAGTGTCACAAGCACAGGTCGTGTTCTACTCAAGGAGTTGTTGAACGTGTTAAGGTGGATGAAGGTGGATAAATCAGATATATGCAAGGACACTGTGTGAAGCTAAAAAAGAAATTACAGGCGTCCTGGCTGAGATTTACAAATCATTAGTAGGTACGGGTGAGCTGCCAGAAGACTGGAGGGTGGCTAATGTTCTTCCTCTATTTAAGGAGGATTGCAAGGAAATGCCAGGTAACTATAGTCTATGTCTTGAGGTAGGCAAGTTACTGGAGAGGATTCGGAGGATGTAACAAGTAGAACTGAGGATTTTTGAGGATGTAACAAGTATAATGGACAAGGGAGAGCCAGTGGATGTGGTGTATCTCGACTTTCAAAATGCCTTTAACAAGGTCCCACACAAGAGATTAGTGTGCAAAATTTGAGCACATGGTATTGGGGTAGGATATTGACATGGATAGAGAACGGGTTGGCAGACAGGAAGCAAAGAGTAGGAATTAGCGGGTCCTTTTCAGAATGGCACGCAGTGACCAGTGAGCCAGTACCTTCAGCAGCCATACTCTGCCATCACTCTGATATAAATTCATCTTTGTCTCATCTGTCCACGACCTTTTTCCAGAAATGTGGTTGCACTTTTAAGTACTTCTTGGCAAACTGTAACCCGGCCATCCTAATTTTGCGGCTAACCAGTGGTTTGCATCTTGCAATGTAGCCTCAGTATTTCTGTTCATGAAGTCCGCTGCGGATAGTGGTCATTGACAAATCCACACGTGACTCCTGAAGATTGATCCTGATCTGTTGGACAGGTGCTTGGGGATTTTTCTTCATTATAGAGAGAATTCTTCTGTCACCATCTGTGGAAGTATTCCTTGGCCTGCCAGTCCCTTTGTGATTAGTAAGCTCACCAGTGCTCCCTTTCTTCTCAATGATGTTCCAAACAGTTGAGTTTGGTAAGCCTAAGGTTTGGCTGATATCTCTAACAGTTTTATTCTTTTCTCAGTCTCATAATGGCTTCTTTGACTTTCATTGGCACAACTTTGGTCCTCATGTTGATAAACAGCAATAAAAGTTTCCAAAGGTGATGAAAAGACTGGAGGAAAGACTAGGTGCTGAGAGCTCTCTTGTACCTGCATTAAGGAGGCAAGTAAACATACCTGCGCAATTACAAACACCTGTGAAGCCATGTGTCCCACACATTATGGTGCCCTGAAATGGGGGACTATCTATAAACACTGCTGTAATTTCTGCATGGTGAAACCAACATATATAAAAATGGCCTTTATTAAAATCTGACAATTTGCACTTTAACCACATGCGATTTTTTTCTATTACAAATCTCAAATTGTGGAGTACAGAGGCAAATAAATAAATGATGGGTCTTTGTCCCAAACATTATGGAAGGCACTGTGTATTAATGATTTAGACGAGGGAATTAAATGCGACATCTCCAAGTTTGCGGATGACACAAATCTGGGTGACAGTGTGAGCTGTGATAAGAATGTTATGAGGCTGCATGGTGACTTGGATAGGTCGGGTGAGTGGGCAGATCCATGGCAGATGCATGGCAGATGCAGTATAAGGTGGATAAATGTGAGGTTGTCCACTTTGGTGGCAAGAACAGGCAGGCAGATTATTGTCTGAATGGTGTCAGATTAGGAAAAGTGGAGGTGCAATGAGACCTGTGTGTGCTTTTACATCAGTGACTGAAAGTAATCATGCAGGTACAGCAGGCAGTGAAGAAAGCTAAGAGCATGTTGGCCTTCATTGCAATAGGATTTGAGTTTAGGAGCAACAAGGTCCTACTGCAGTTGTACAGGGTTCTGGTGAGACCGCTCTTGGAATATTGTGTGCAATTTTGGTCTCCTAAATTGAGGAAGGACATTATTGCTATTGAGGGAGTGTAGCTCACCAGGGGTTAATTCCCGGGATGGCAGGATTGACATATGATGAAAGAATGGGTCGACTGGACTTGTATTCACTGGAATTTAGTAGGTTGAGAGGGGATCATATAGCAATATATTAAATTCTTAAGGGATTGGATATCCTTGATGCAGGAAAAATGTTCCCCACGTTGGGGGAGTCCAGAACCAGGGGTCACAGTTTAAGAATAAGGGGGAGGCCATTTAGGACTGAGACGAGGAAAAACGTTTTCACCCAGAGTTGTCAATTTGTGGAATTCTGCAACAGAAGGCATTGGAGGCCAATTCACTGGATGTTTTCAAGAGAGAGTTAAATTTGGCTCTTAGGGCTAAAGGAATCAAGGGAGATGAGGAAAAAGCAGGAACGGGGTACTGATTTTGAGATGATCAACCATGATCATCGGGGCCGAATAGTCTACCCCTGCACCTATTTTTCTATGTTTCTAGATCCATTTCAGGCGTAGACCCAACTCAGCCATAGAGCCATAGTGTAATTGCAGCCACAGAGCCATGGTGCTAAATCAGCCATAGGCCAACTCAGCTATAGAGTCATCTCAGCCATAGCCACATAGCTATCTCAGCCATGGACCCATAGAGCTCACTGGGTCATAGAGCCATGGAATAATATCAGATATAGACCTCCAGCCATAGGGCCGTTTCAGCCATAGAGCTATCTCGACCATCGAGCCAGAGCATCATCTTTGTCATAACCATCACAGCCACAGAGCCATCACAGCAGAGCCATCCTACCATACAGGGAGGTTGCACTGCAGTCGCGGTCACGACCCGTGACCCGTACTGTTGCCAAGCAACGCCTTCTGGAGTACAAGCGGTGAACGTCAGGTAAGTACTTACTATGGCTGCCAGTACAACAGGCCCGTCTTCTGTCCATGCTGACTGGTTCCACACTCACGGACTCCGAGCCGTCTGTCCCCGTGTAGGGGCCAGGGAGGGGTGAATCACCTGGTGTGTGGGTCGTGGGTCGGGGAGGTGAATCACCCCATGTGGTGGGTCGGGGTCGGGGTGTAAATCACCCCTGTGTGTGAGTCGGGGTCCGGTGCCGGTGCAGCGTGGTCAGTGACTCTGGGTGGGGGGAGGGACCAGACTGTCCCCAACTCTGCTGCAGCTGACGGGGACGTTGCCTGGTTTATGGCCCCGTGTGTCCGCTGCCCGGAGCCGCGGCCTCGCTCCACCCGGTCCCGTGTGGTGTGTGTGTGCGCTGCCGACCCACAGCCCGTGACAGTGCGGCCGGACCGGGGGAGGCAGGGTGGAGAGCAGCTGTGGCCGGACAGCGCTGACCCCGGGGGGGGGAGACTGGGGTACTCTCCGGAGGGATCCGATCCTTCGGCCGCTTACACCTTGGTGCTCGGGTTCAGAGCACTCAGTCACTCTCCAGCCGCGGGCTGTCGTGGGCTGGGACTTGCTATCAATCCGCCGGCACGCTGCTCTTTCGCAAGTCAGTGAGCAGCAGTGATTTTGGCGGGTTTCTCTCACGGTTACCCCTATTTCCACCATTTTTTAGAGCGCAAAAAATGACCATTTTGGTGTTTTTTTAACAGGTAAGAACGAATGTTTCGTTTGTTACTGGTGTATGCCGGAAGCTGCCTTGTACTCCAGAAGGATTGAGCTACTCCGTGCGTCACGCCCTTTGACCTTGCGTGCACCCCCCTCCCTCCCTCCCTCCCTATGGACAGCAGGCAGAGTCTGTCACTCATCACGGGGCATGTCATCAAAATAATCTAAAACAATCTAAAATCAACAGCGTTGCACTACTTGTCGGCCTCTTTGCATTACCTGTGATACTTGGTGACAATGGACAGCATTTGAAGCCTGTCACGTGTGTGGGGGCGGGGCGGGGACGGCGGCGACTGGTGTCACGTGACAATAACATCCAAATGAGACTCCGCCCCTCCCCCCGTCCCCATCGTCTCCAGGCAACGGCGGCGGTAACGGGCGGAGCTCGAGGCCGCTCTCTGGCGGGCGCGTGAAGCAGCGATGGCGATGGCGATGGCGATGGCGGCTCCGGCTCCGGCTCCGGCTCCGGCTCGAGTCCCGGTTGCGGCTCCGGGCGGTGGCGGCGGCGTTGGGCGGCCGCTGTCGGGCACTGTGCGCCGCCTGCACCGAGCCCTGACAGCGCTGCTGAGCGAGGCGGAGCGCCAGCGCTTCATCCACTGCCTCAACGAGTACCAACGGCGGCGCAACGTGTGCGAGCTGGTCGCCAGCCTCGGCCTGTTGCTCGACTGTCCCCGCAAACGCCAACTCCTGCCCCTCCTCCGCCTCGTCATTCCCCGCTCCGACCAGCTGCTCTTCGACCAGTACACAGCCGAAGGGCCTTACCCCAGCAGCCCGGACAGCCGCGTGAGTGCGGGAGGTGGGTGAGGGAGGGTGAGGGAGGGGGATGTGGGCGAGGGAGGGGGGTGTGGGTGAGGGAGGGTGAGGGAGGGGGTGTGGGTGAGGGAGGGGGATGTGGGTGAGGGAGGGGGGTGTGGGTGAGGGAGGGGGTGTGGGTGAGGGAGGGGGATGTGGGTGAGGGAGGGGGGTGTGGGTGAGGGAGGGGGTGTGGGTGAGGGAGGGGGGTGTGGGTGAGGGGGGGTGTGGGTGAGGGAGGGGATGTGGGTGAGGGAGGGGGTGTGGGTGAGGGAGGGGGGTGTGGGTGAGGGAGGGGGATGTGGGTGAGGGGGGATCATGATCAAGGGGGAAGGTTGAACGAGGATGTGGAGGGAGCGTAAAGGGGAGGGTCAGATTAGCCTAGGAGCACAATAGACTGACCTGTACCTAGATTTTCCGATATGCCCTCTTCCCATCTTTCATGGATGGACCTTTCACCTGTGTCTCCTCTGTGTCATAGTTCTGCTCTTGCCCCCCACCCCCGCCAGACGGAACAAGGTCTAGAGGTCCCATGGTCTTCACCTTTCACTTCACCAGCCTCCGCACCCAATAGATCGTACTCCGACATCTCCATCATCTGCTGTATGATCCCATCAACAGTCACATATTTTCCTTTGCAAAGACTGCTCCTTCAGTGACTTCTTGGTTTACTCAACCCACTGACCCCCCCCCCCCCCCCCAGGGCGCTTTCCCTTGTAACTG
This sequence comes from Malacoraja senta, assembly GCA_038087875.1. NCBI lineage: Eukaryota > Metazoa > Chordata > Chondrichthyes > Rajiformes > Rajidae > Malacoraja > Malacoraja senta. The sequence goes on from JAXLNO010005871.1 coordinate 26,715, forward strand.
CATGAGATGTAACACCTTTCACCATACCTCTTCTCCATCCAGGGACCACAGAAGTCCTTCCAGGTGAGACAGAAATTCACGTGAAACTCCTCTAACATCATGTATTACATGTGGTGTTCCTGTTTTTTTTAGTTTAGAGATACAGCGAGAAAACAGGTCTTTCAGCCCACCGAGTCCACACCGACCAGCGATCCTCACACATTAACACTATCCTACACACACTAGGGACAATTTTACATTTATGCCAAGCCTACAAACCTGTACGTCTTTGGAGTGGGAGGAAACCAAAGATCTCGGAAAAACCCATGCAGGTTATGGGGAAAACGTACAAACTCCGTACAGACAAGCACCATAGTCAGGATCGAACCTGGGTCTCTGGTGCTGTGGCAGTAGCTCTACTGCTACGTCATTGTGCCGCCTATCATCATCGTTGTCACCTATTACTTTTCTCCAGAAATGCTGCCTGACCCTGTTGTGGTCTCCTGTACGTCGGTGAGATCAAGCGTAGAGACTTGGGAACACTTGCTGAACACTTGCGCTCGGTGCGCCAAAGCCTGCTGAATTTCCCAGTTGCTAACCATTTTAACTCCCCATCCCCTTCCCATACTGACCTTCCTGTCCTGGGCCTCCTCCATTGTCAGAGCAATGCCGCATGCAAACTGGAGGAGCAGCACGTCATATTTCATGTGGGTAGTTTCTGCAATGTTGGGTAACCTCTAATTAACCCCCACACCCCCTGTCCTTTTCTCCCCACTGCCCCCCCCCCTCTCATTCCCCGTACGTATGCCCCACCTGGACTCCTCCCCCTGTCTTCAAGTTTCCTCCCCCTAGCTTCACAAACCACAGCTCTACAATGAACAGCGAACATGAAACAACGACGACTGGGGGGAGGGGGGGAGGAGAACGGAGAGAGAGGAAGTGCAAGGGTTACTTGAAATTAGAGAAATCAACATTAACACTGCTGGGTGTACTGATTTCTCTAATTTCAAATAACCCTTGCATTCCCTCTCTCTCTCCATCTCATCCCCACCTTAACCGTCTTGCTAGTTTCACTGTTTGTATCCCTTTACTTCATTCAAAAGGGCAACTGTTGCCATTGCACACTTCCCTTGTACAATAAATAAAAGAGAATCAAGGCAGAGCAATTTTCACTAATGCACTTGACAATAAACTAAACTAAACTGTATAGCTATTGCTTTCAGGTTAGCACAGATGCTGAGATTTATTCCAGTTTCAACTGATGACAAGCATTTTTTTGTCTGCTGGGTATTGGAAATATCAATTGAAATAATTTTGAACAGTTTAACAGAGTAGAGCGAGGGGTTTATGTTAAATTAACTCAAATTTGCCACGGGATAATCTTATAACATTTCAACAAAAGGTGGAAATGGGGGAAGGAAAGTATTTGTTTTGCACACTTGGTAGTCTTCTGAAGCTAATTATGACATTTCCCATCATTTTATGTGTAAATGTGTGTGAGAATAATATACTATTTAAAGAGAAAAAGAGCAATGCATTTAAAATTCCCCAATGCATGTTTTTCACGATGAACAAATTGCATTATTGTTATTTGACATAACAGTTATGGAAAGGATCAATGGACTCTGCTTGACAAGTGCACAATTTCATGATCTTCTGAGAGAAAATCCTGCCTCATCTCCATCTTAAATGGACACACTTTGAACATACTTATTTGTGACCCTCTTCCAGTAAAGGATCCACCCTGTAAAGACCCGTCCAGATCTTGTTTATTGCAACAAGATCCCTTTTATTTTTCTAAATTCTAGAAGATCTAAACCTGACCTATTCAACCCTTTCTCATATTTCATCCTAACCAATCCAGGTATTAGTCTTGTAAACCCATTATTAGTTAGAACCAGCTGTCACTTACTTTCACCAGCAATCTGTGAGGAGTGAATATTTCGTATATTTGGCTGTTTTGCAAGTTGGTATGATTTGGTAAAATGAGTAAGGATTAGAGGAAAGAAGAATTTAAATGACACGAGAAAGAGTGCTGCAAATAACCTCATTTTAAAGATTTCAGTAATAGCCATTCATGAACTGTATTGTAAATTGAACGTCATTTAATAAAATGTATATAAAGGCATGAGATGCTGAAAAGATTTAAGGATTTAAGTTAAAGTGCAAAGCTGTATCCATCGGGAAAGGAGGAATGAACCGCTTTTCTTTCATTCTTGTTTTGATCCAATAAAGAATTGTGAAATATTCTGATAAATTATACCCAGGAGAGAAGGGATTTGTCCTCAACCAAATTCTCAATGTATCAAGGGCTACTTTGGAAATTCGGTTTAGGTTTGTTATTGTCATTTGTACTGAGGTACAGTGAAAAGCTTTGGTTTGTGTGCTATCAGATCAGAATACTACACATAAATACAATCAAGCCAAACCCAAGTCCAATAGATGGGGCAGAGGAAAGATAGAGTGCAGAATATAGTTCTCAGCATTGTAGCGCACCACTAAGTTACCCCTGCACCTAGCATCTTCAGCATTTTACTGGTACACTGCAATCTTCTCAAGGCATGCCTACTGTGAAGAAGTTCTCCTCTCACTAACAGGAATTCTGAGGCCCTTCTCGCACTGCTCCCCTTCTGTGATTTCTGCTGCTCTTGCTTTACGACCAGATTCTGACCCAGACTCGCTACCATAGTCACGTGCATTTCCCCAGCTCTTTCCTACACCTGCCATCTTGTGTCTCGTGTCTTCTGGCTCCGGTTCCACGCATCCCCAACCTCAGGTATCTATATTCAATGCACTGATTCTTGCAGAGTTCTCCTTCCTGTGTGGTATCCTGCGTTCTACACACTCTGCCATACACCAGCAGGCCCTCGCTCAGTCTCTCTCACAGCTCTGGACCGCCCTCACCGGGATCTCTAATGGATGTCTTTTTAAGGATCACACACAGTTGCCTGCTTCCAGACCTGCCCCCCCACATCTAGGCACTGGTCCAGACTGCACACGGACTGTCGGCTTCACCGCTGGATCGTGCCATTCGCCCGACCGCCGCAAGGCCAAGACTTGCAGTGCTATCGCTGCCAGAAGACGCAGCGCCAGAGCTTACCATCTCCATAGCCGTTGACAGACTAGGGCAACTTAAGCTGCCACTGCCGCCAGTTCTCGCCACATCCCCAGCCACTCTCAGGCTGGGCCTACAGTCTCTGAGCTTCCCTGGTGACTTCCAGGTCGTGTCTACTGACACCGCTACCGGCGGCATCTTCCTTGGCTGCTCGCAGCCTACTCACTTTGACCATATCCACGGCCAGTCCTTAGCTGGGCCCATTGATGCCACTGCTGGCCCGGGGCCACTGGATCCGCCAATCCTCACTTCTCCTCCAGCTACTGGCAGGCCGGGGCCATCGACTCATCTGTGTTTAATGCCCAGTTCCAGGCCGGGGGCCTCCACATTGTCAGCTCCAACTGGATTAGTTCTTCTGGGTTCTACAGATGCCCCTTCCAATAAGGATCCTCAGTAATGACACCGCCAGGTCTTGTTGCCCTACCCCCTATTCCAACCATGCCACTTCTCCTGCCTTCCACTCCTCAGAATCCTCTGACCCCAGCCCTTGCTCCTATTGGGTTTTCACTATCCTCTGACGCAGAATGGTCAGTCCTCGGCAGAGACCTTACTTTCTTACCCCTATGGCCATACCTCAATGTCTGAGACCCCAATAAGGTTGAGCTCTGCAGGAACTGATGTAGCCCGGATAACCCAGATGTTCTGGGAATGTAGGAGATTACAGAGAAAGCTGCGTGAGTTCTTGAATGAATATGAATGTCTTGTTGATCAGAGAAAGATCCATTTATGCTTGAACTCTGCTTCCTGGTGGCCAGCCAACTTTCTATCTACATCAATATGTTACTATCTGCACTTGGGTTTTTATTTTGAACAATAATCTTTTGTGTAGAAACAAGGAACTGCAGATGTTGGTTTACAAAAATAGGGAGAAAGTGCTAGAGTAATGCAGTGGGTCAGGCAGCTTCTCTGGAGAAATTGGAAAGGTGACGCTTTGGATTGGGGCCCTTCTTCAGACTCTATCTTTTATGCCCACACCTTATCAAATGCCTCTGAAACCCCAAGTATATTATATCCAATGGTTTTCTTATATCAAAAGCCCATGTTCCCTCAAAGAACTCCATTAAATTGTCATCCGTAAGTTTCATTTCACAACATCATGTCACTTTTCAGTTGTCAAACCAAAGGTGCATGTAAAGGTGCATGCTGACACCATTTTGATCAAGTGCAGGGGAGTTTACCCTGGTGACCTAACTAATGTTTATCCATGAGTTAGCATCTCTGAATTTGATTATCTGGTTGTTACCTAGATGTGCACACATTTATTGATGTGTTCCCTGCTACATAACATGACTAGCCTTTAAAAGGTAATTCATTGGGTGCAATCACATGGCGAAGAGTTGAGGCCATAATATTCCACCTGCATCAGACTGTTTATTTATAACACTATTTTTCTTTCCCTTTAGCTATTGGATTCCCCTGTTTGTCACCCAGGACATGTAAATTTCAGCACTGATCAATGGACATCTCCTCTCTATCAAAGCTGGGCAATGAAAGAAAATCATGGAGAGATCAGACTGGTGGCATTGAAAAGAAATAAAACACATGAGGGCTTGGGCTTCAGCATCCGAGGTGGTTCTGAACATGGGGTCGGGATCTATGTATCTCTGGTTGAACAAGACTCCTTGGCTGAAAAAGAGGGACTTCTCGTTGGAGACCAAATTTTGCGAGTGAATGACAAGGTGTTTGATAAAGTCACTCATGCAGAGGCTGTGAAGGTAAGTGTTTCAATTGAAACTACAAAGTGTGATTCATTTACAAGGTGATTCATGGTCAGCAAACCAACCAATCAACTTTTTCCACTTTTCATTATATTTCTTCGTTAACTAGGTATTTGTTATATAATTAAGAAATTTGAACAAATTCGTGCAAGTTTTTATTTTGTGTAAATTTGTTCAATTATGGTGGGATACAATGGCCCAATGTTGCAGAATCTGATCTGCAGGCAGTGACTGAACCTGCAGCAGCTGAATCCTAGCGAGAGTTAGGAATGGGCAATAAGGACAAAGAACATTTATTGTCACATACACCAATTGGTGCAGTGAAATTTGAGTAACCATGCAGCACACAAATGAGATAAACACAACACTTTAGAATTTAACATAAAACATAAAAAACATCCCCCTACAGTTTCCCCCCTCAACGTTTCCCACTGTGAGGGAAGGCACCAAAGTTCAGTCCTCTTCCTCTGTTCACCCGTGGTCGGGGCCTATTGAGGCCTCTGCAGTCGCTGCTACGGGCCAGATGTTTCTGGCCCTCGAACAGAAGAACACTCTCAGCGGCCTGGAGCCTCCGAATCGGCCACTTCCTACCAGAGACCGCGGCTTCCGAAGTCCACACGCCGAGCTGGGCGGAGATTTAATGCTGGCGATCTCGGTGAGAGATCCCAGG
>JAXLNO010005872.1:0-19157 GCA_038087875.1 Malacoraja senta
CCATCCCCGTCTCCCTTCTCCCCTCCCTCCCCTCCCTCTCCCCAACCCCGTCTTCCCTCTCCCCCCTCCTTGGCCTATTTCCTTCGCTCCATAGATGCTGCTGCACCCGCTGAGTTTCACCAGCTTTTTTCGGTGTAGCAGTCTCTCTGCCTCTCCCCTCTCTCTCTCTCTCTGCCCTTCACTCTTCACAGCCCGCAGCTCAACTCATGAACACCCGCTCAAAACCCTCCCCTTCACCTATCTCCCACATCCTCTCCTTCCTCTCTCCACACCCTCCTCTCTCTCCCCTCTCCTCTCCCCCCTTCCTCTCCCCCTAGACGCACCTGAGAGGTGAGGGCTATTCGTCAGTGGATAGGGTGGAGATGGGATAAAATAAGCAAATTAAAAAAATTAAAATAATATCCAGGGGTGTGATGAGTGTGTGTGTTTGTGGGTGCCAGATTTCCACCCCGCAACCGTGCTTGGAGAAAAGGGGGTGGTTAGTGTGACGCCACAGCCCCCCCCCCACAAATGTACGTTCGGTGTCCAGACCCAACGGGTCTGCACTTGGTCTAGTCTACATTATATAAAACTCTCTGGCTGTCGTCCGTCTGTACTTCGTACGTCCGACGTTCTGTTTGACTTGTGCCGCGCGGCCTTTGATACCGCCCTGCACCCACGCGGCGCGCGGAAACGCCGACGTTTTTACCGTTTCTAAAGAGGTTACGTTATCTTTACGAATAGATGATCCTGATTAAATTCGGTCGTGTTTATGTACGCTTTTTAAAATAAAATACCTCTCCCCCCCCCCCAAACCAAACATTACAAATCGAAATGGAATGATTTACATATGCCTTTGCAGCAGCCCCGCCCCTCCCCCCACCCCCGCAGCCTGTGTTGAAGGGCGTCGTCACGTGTGGTGAATAGAGAAAGAGATTGGGGGTGATAGGGAATGGGTAACAGATGGACTGTCCCTACCCCTCCTACTTCAACTCTCCCTCCCCACTCTTCCCCCTCCACCACCCCTCTTCACCCCCATCTCCCCCCCACCCCCTTCTCTCTCTTGCACCACTCCCGCTACCCCTCTGCCCCTCACTCCCCACTCTTCCCCTCTACCTCCCCACCTCTCTCCCTCCACCCTCCTCTTTCCCTCTCTTCCCCCTACTCCTCTCCCCTTCCCTCTCCCCTCCCCCTCTCTCCCCCTTCCTGCCCTCCCCGCTCTCCTCCCACTCCCACTCTCCTCCCCCTCCTCTCACCCACCCTGATCTCCTCTCCCTCCCCAATCTCTCCCCTTTCCTCTTCCCCCTCTCCACTCCCTCCCCTCTCCTCTTCTCTCCCCACCCCGTCTCCCTCTCCCCTCTTCTCTCCCCACCTCATCTTCCTCTTCCCCCCTCCCCCCCCCCGGCGTGTTTGGGGGTGGTTAGTGTGAGTTTGGGGGGTGTTAGTGTGAGTGTGATGCCGCAGCCCCCCCTCCAGCAAACGCACGTTGGGAAAACAGCCCCGCCAACAGTCTATCTGTCTTTAAGACGGAACTGGAGATGCTGGAAAATCGAAGGTACACAAAAAAAATCTGTATATCATCAGCGGGTTCAGCAGCATCTATGGATCAAAGAAAATATGCAACGTTCGGTAGAAAACCATTCTGAGGATGGGCTTCGACCCAAAGCGTTGCCTATTTCTTCGCTCCATAAGATGCTGCTGCACCCGCTGTGTTTCTCCAGCTTTTTTTTGTGTACCAGTCTCTCTCTCTCTCTCTCTCTCTGCCCTTCTCTCTTCACAGCCCGCGGCTCGACTCATGCACGCACGCTCCAACCCCCCCCTTCACCCTCTCTCCCCAATCCTCTCTTTCCTCTCTCCACCCCTCTCCTCTCTCCCCTTTCCTCTCCACCCTCCCTCCCCCTCTCCTCTTCTCTCCCCACCCCGTCTTCCTCTCCCCACCCCATCTTCCTCTCCCCCCCTCACCCCATCCCCCGTGTGTTTGGGGGTGGTTAGTGTGAGTTTGGGGGGTGGTTAGTGTGAGTGTGATGCCGCAGCCCACACCCCCCTCCCGCAACGCGCGTTGGGAAAACAGCCCGCCAACAGTCTCTGTTCTTAAGACGGAAACTGCAGATGCTGGAAAATCGAAGGTACACAAAAAAAAACTGTATATCATCAGCGGGTGCAGCAGCATCTAGGGATCGAAGGAAATAGGCAACGTTTCGGTAGAAAACCAGTCTGAGGATGGGCTTCGGCCCAAAGCGTTGCCTATTTCCTTCGCTTAATAGATGCTGCTGCACCCGCTGTTTCTCAAGCTTTTTTTTGTGTACCAGTCTCTCTGTCTCTCCCCTCTCTCTCTCTCTCTGCCCTTCTCTCTTCACAGCCCGCAGCTCAACTCATGAACACCCGCTCAAAACCCCCCCCTTCACCTATCTCCCACATCCTCTCCTTCCTCTCTCCACACCATCCTCTCTCTCCCTCCTCCTCCCCCCCAGCTGTCATCCGTCTGTACGTCCAACGTCCTGCTTGACTTGTGCCACGCAGCCCCTTTGATTACGCCCACACGGCGCGCGGAAAACGCCGATATTTTTACCGTTTCTAAAGAGATTACGTTTATCTTTACGAATAGACAATCCTGATTAAATTTGGTCGTGTTTATGTACACTTTTTAAAATAAAATACCTCTCCCCCCCCACCAAACCAAACATTTCAAAATGTTTTAAAAAAACAGCTCAGCCATAGAATGTCAGTAAAGATTCCGTTGTGTGATGTCACAATGCACTATGCTCACAGATGTCCAATCGGAATGGAACCATTACATATGCCTTTGCAGCAGCCCCAGCCCCGGCCCTTCCCCGCCAACCCCGCAGCATTGGGCATTGTGACATCACAAAACGTAACCTTCATTTACATTCTATTGCTGAGAGCTGTTTGTTTAACATTTTTAAATTTCCCCATTCCCTATCCCCCCCACACACGTGGCGATGCCCTGCGACACGTGTGACAAATCGAAATGGACCAATTTACATATGCCTTTGCAGCAGCCCCAGCCCCAGCCCCTCCCCCCAACCCCGCAGCCTGTGTCGAAGGGCGTCGTCACGTGTGTGGCAATAGAGAAAGAGCATGGGGGTGATAGGGAATGGGAAACAGATGGACTGTCCCTACCCCTCCTACTTCAACTCTCATTCACCACTCGTCCCCCTCTCTCCCCTCCCCCTCCCTCCCCTCCCCACCCCCTCTCATCCCCCTCCACCACCCCTCTTCACCCCCATCTCCCCCCCACCCCCTTCCCCTCTCTCTTGCACCACTCCCCGCTACCCCTCACTCCCCACTCTGCCCCTCTCCCTCCCCACCTCTCTCCACCCTCCCTCTCTCCCTCTCTTCCCCCTACTCCCCTCCCCTTCCCCTCATCCCCTCCCCGCTCTCCTCCCACTCCAAACTCTCCTCCCCTCCCTCTCACCCACCCTGATCTCCTCTCCCTCCCCAATCTCTCCCCTTTCCTCTTCCCCTTCCCCTCCCTCCCCCTCTCCTCTTCTCTCCCCACCCCGTCTTCCTCTCCTCCCCTCTCCCCCTCCCCCCGAGTGTGTTTGGGGGTGGTTAGTGTGAGTTTGGGGGGTGGTTAGTGTGAGTGTGATGCCGCAGCCCCCCCCCCCCTCCCGCAAACGCGCGTTGGGAAAACAGCCCGCCAACAGTCTCTCTGTCTTTAAGACGGAACTGCAGATGCTGGAAAATCGAAGGTACACAAAAAAAACTGTATATCATCAGCGGGTTCAGCAGCATCTATGGATCGAAGAAAATATGCAACGTTTTGGTAGAAAACCATTCTGAGGATGGGCTTCGAACCAAAGCGTTGCCTATTTCCTTCGCTCCATAGATGCTGCTGCACCCGCTGTGTTTCTCAGCTTTTTTTTGTGTACCAATCTCTCTGTCTCTTCCCTCTGTCTCTCTCTCTCTCTCTCTCTGCCCTTCTCTCTTCACAGCCCGCTACTCGACTCATGCACGCCCGCTCCAACCCCCCCCTTCACCTCTCTCCCCCATCCTCTCTTTCCTCTCTCCACTCCTCTCCCTCTCTCCCCTTCCTCTCCACCCTCCTCCTACCCCTCTTCAAATTTTTCTAACATTAAATTTTCTCTCTGCCCCAACACCTCTAGACGCATCTGAGAGGTGAGGGCTATTCGTCAGTGGATAGGGTGGAGATGGGATAAAAGAAGCAAATTAAAAAATTAAAATACTATCAAGGGGTGTGATGAGTGTGTGTGTTTGTGGGTGCCAGATTCCCACCCCGCAACCGTGCTTTGGAGGAAAAGGGATGGTTAGTGTGACGCCACAGCACCCACCCCCACCCGCAAACGCACGTTCGGTGTCCAGACCCAACGGGTCTGCACTTGGTCTAGTATACTATTAAACTCTGTGGCTGCCTGACTTGTGTCTGCCATCAAATCCCCTTTGATACCGCCCAGGCCCACACAGCACACGGAGACGCCGATATTTTTTAACCATTTCTTTTTTTTTTTTAATTTGTATTTTATTAAAAGTACATTACATTACAACCACATACATTAGTACTTGTCATTTATATCTTCTTACAATTAATGTACTCCATTTATTTTTACACTAGAAAAGGAAAAGATTGAAAGAAAGAAGAAAGTGAAGGAAAAAGTGGAAGTGTAGGAAATGTGACAACAAAAAAGGACGAAGACCCTGTAAGAGCAAAATTAAAAACAAAGAAAAAGAGTTAAGAAATAGACCCTAGGAAAGAAAGAGAGAAAGAGGAAAAAGAGAGAAACAAATATTTTTATGAGCATTACGTAAATGGGACATACCAACTCTTCAACTATCATCCCCCCTTACCTGACCTCAGGTGGAAATGATCTGGTTTACCTGCTAGGAGGAGTCTTATCTCTTCTAGGTGTAATGTTTCAAACATATTTGAAATCCACATATTTATAGTTGGTATTGGAGCCTTCTTCCAAAATTTTAGAATTAGCTTTTTTCCAGTTATTAACCCATAGTCCATTAGTTTATTTTGAAACACATTTAGTTCTGGACCATCTTCCGTTATACCGAAGATAATCCATTCTGCTTTGGGTATCAGTCTTGTTTTAAAATAACTTTGTAAAGATTTCAAAAATTTCATTCCAAAATTTTTGAATTTTTGTACAAGAAACGAATGAGTGCGTTATGGTAGCTTCTTGGGATTGACATTTATCACAAATAGATGATACATTTGGGAAAATTTTATGAATTTTAGTTTTCGAATAATATAATCTATGTAAAATTTAATCTATGTAAAATTTTAAATTGTATTAAAGTGTGTCTTACATTAATCGAGCATTTATGCACGTTTAATAAGTATTCATTCCAACTTTCCTTTGAAATTTTAATAGCTAACTCTTGTTCCCAGTCTCTTCTGATACCCTCCGTAGATGGTATTTGTGCATTTAAGATAATATTATACAAATATGATATTAAGTTTGCTGATTCCGCTTTTATCTGCATTGCCTCGTCCAGTACATCTGCTGGGTTATTATGATGATCTTTTGTATATTTTTTCAAATAGTCGCATATTTGAAAATATTTAAAATATTGATTATTTCCGAGTTTATATTTTATTTGTAATTGTTGAAATGAAAGTAATTTTCCAGTTTCATACGTCACCAAGCGTTTTTTAACCATTTCTAAAGAGATTACATTTATCTTTACGAATAGACACTCCTGATTAAATTTCTTCCTGTTTATGTACACGTTTTTTAATGAAATACATCACCCCCCCCCCACCCCCACTCACTCATTTTGTCTCCTCCTGCTGGTCACCCGCCATACTGGCTGCTGTCGACCGCCTCTGCTCCGAAAACGACGCCATCTTTTTTTCGCTAGCGATTTTCACCCCGGGGTCTGAAGCACCTTCGGGATCTCACACCCCGGGGTCTTAAGCGCGTTCTGTGTCCAGACCGAACGGGTCTGCACTTGGTCTAGTATACATATATAAATATATATAGGACAGGTTTAGAGGAATATTGGCCAAACGCAGGCAGGTGCGACAAGTGTAGCTGGGACATGGTGGTTGGCCATGGGCAAGTTGGGCTGAAGGGCCTGTTTCCACACTGTATCACTCTGTGACTCCTCAAACTAACGCCCTCTAATTCTTGATTGCCCTACTCTGGTTAGAAAGACACTATGCCTTCACCCTATCTATTCCCCTCATGAATTTATACACCTCTATAAGATCATCCCTCAGCCTCCTGCATGGCAGTGAAAAGCTTTTTGTTACGAGCTATCCAGTCAACGAAAAGACTACACAGTGTACAGATAAAGGATATCACATTAAGTCTGATAAAGACCGGCTAAAGGTAGTTCAAAGGTCTCCAGTGGGTTAGATGAGAGAGCAGGACCGCACTCTAGTGGTGAAGGATGGTTCAGGTGTCTGATAACTGTTCCTGAATCTGCAGGTATGTGTTTTAAACAGTGTTGCAGTGCTAATTGTTCTCAAACAGGGGAGTCATTTCAGGTTTTGCTGAGGGGGTAGGGGGGGAAAGGCACAAGCTAGTCTCCCAAGAGGGTCAAACAAGATTATAGCCTATCACTACATCCCAGTGTATAACTAGTACAATAAAACATATAATACTTAATTTAATAATATAACAAAATATTGCACGGTTGCACTCACTAATTATCATGAAATATAATTATCAAGGAAGTCAAGAAAAAGACGGTGATCTTGTATTTTTACAGAGGTGCCGGCCCAGAAACAACCCGCCCTGACTCTCCCGTAGCTCTGGGCCTTCACACACACACACACACACACACACACACACACACTCACACAAACACAAACACACTTACACTCACACACGCACTCACACACTCACACTCACACACACACACACACACACACACACGCACTCACACACAGACACACAGACACACTCACACAGACACACACACTCGCACACACACACCCACACTCACACACACACACCTGTAGCATTGGCTGTAGCATGTTAGCCAATTAGAGTGCTTAGTAATTATGACCCCGCCTAATTGTAACATTCATAGTGTAAGATCCTGCCCACTGCTTGCCAGTCGGAGTAGCAGTGTGAACGTATGATGACCTGCTGTGTAGTTGATGAACTGAACAATAAAGATGCTTGTGTTTCAACCCGTGTGAGTTTGTGCTCTTTACATGGTGTCAGATTGGGTCTGCCCCGCGTCTGTTTATCGCGATTTATTTCGTTTACCAGTTTTTATTTGCGTGTTTTTTTGTGATGTGGAAATATGGCTAGCTCTTGTCGAAAGCCTAGTTTGATTCTGATATCGCCGAGCGATGGAAAATGTTTGAGAAGGATTACTCTCATTATATACGCATCGTTCACCGCAACGATCCCGACAATTTGAAGGCTTCGCTACTGTTGAATTTATCGGGTTCCGGAGGCTATGATCCGCGCTGACTCGCTGCACCTGCCCAACTGGATGCGAATGGGCAGGTACTGGTGCCAGCAGAATCTATAGGTAACTCGATTGTGTTGCTGTGAAGGTTCAGAGAACTGTGTGACCTGCCGTCTAATAGAATCTTTGAGAGGACAAGATTTTTTGCCCGAGTGCAACAGCCTGATGAACCTGTGGAACGATTCATCAGCGACCTGAGACATCAGTTTTTGATGCAGATTTGGTGAGATAACAAATGAGCTTGTCAGAGATAAAATTGTGGGAGGAATGAGCGACCGAAAGCTGCGAGCTGAACTATTACAGAATGCAGACCTGACTTTAGATCAGGCTATTCATGCTTGTCGGATGGCTGAGACTGTGGCACCACTGGCTGATTATGATAGCGCGAATGCTAATCAACAGCTAAATGTGAATATGGCTAGTTACTCTCCGCAAGGATTTCTCAATGCATCCAGCAAGGTTCTAGGGGCGCTGCAGTGGCGGCAGCCTCTGCCTACAGCCTGTTCGTCTTTTCAATTTTTTTAAAAAAATTTAGTTAGTTTAAAGTCTGTTTTGGGGGGGAACTTTAACTTTTCTATGTGGGGGAGGGGGGCAGGGTAAGGGGGAAACTGTTTCCCAGTTGCTTCCTGGCGGGGACACGACTATTTCTCCGAGACGCGTCCTCGCCCCCCTCCTCGCGGTCTACCACCACTGGATCGGAGCGGCTTTTCCTGCCGGGGACTGGGAACCGGACCAGAGCTGCAACAGCGGCGCAGCGCTGGATTCACTGCGGAGCGGGCGATACCTACCTGGGTCGCCGTTTGGAACTCCGGAGCGTTGGGCCGCTGCTCCAACATCGTGGAGCTGCGGTTTGGGAGAGCTCCCAACGCGGCCGGCGCTGACCGTCATCGTGGAGTCGTGGGGCCCTTTGCCAAGAGCCACCAGTGTTGCATCACCGCCCAGTGCGGCCAGCGGACTTTGGGAGCTGCGGACTCTGGTAGGAGGTGGCTGACTCTGATGGCCAGGCCGCTGAGGATGTCCCCCAGCCCCGACGTCGGACTTACATCACCCCGACGAGCGGGCCTGAACATCGGGCCCCCGTAGTGGCAACTGCGGAGGGCGATGACTGACTTTGGTGCCTTCCCTCACAGTGGGAAACTTTGATTCTGCTGTGTGGGGATGTTTTATGTTGAATTCTATCAACACTATGTTGTGTTCTTTATTTTTACTGTATGGCTGTATGGTCATTACATTTCACTGTGCCAACAGGCACATGTGACAAATAAATGTATCTTGTATCTTATATCTTGTTCAGAACATGCCTAATACGAGGTGCACAAACTGTAACTATTTCCACCCCAGGGGGGGGGGACCAATTTTGCATTGCCCATGGGAAAGTATGTCATAATTGCAAAAAACCCAACCACTTTGCAAATTGTTGTCGATCTAGTGGGAGTACAGCTCCACGGACGAAGCTGCACCTGATTCAACAAGACCCGTCAGATTCAGATTCCCATGAACAAGACGAATCTTCCCACGGGAACGACTCTGATAGCTCAGACACTGAGCCTACCGTACTTTCCCTAAACCTGCGCACCACAGGCAAAGTGACTGATCCTGCTGTGACCATGATAATCAATAACAAACTGCTGATCGTCAAGGTCGATACCGGTGCCCGCGTGAACGTCATGTTACTCAAAGTGTTCAACAAGATAAGAACCACTGAGCGCATGAGAAAAGACTCCTCCACTGTACATGCTTACAGAGGGGAAATTCTTCACCCACTGGGCAAAGCCGATTTCAAGTGTACCATCAATGAACAGACCAAGGACTTGCTATTTTACATCGTTCAGCCAAGTTCTGAAACCCTGCTAGGCATCAATGCATGCTATGACCTGGGTTTGGTCTATTTCGGGCGTGCTGTTCACAAACTCTGTTTGACAGAGGGACCACCCAAACAGGTGCTATCCAACTACAAAGATTTGTTTGACAACCAACTCGGTAAACTACCTACAATATACAAGATCATTGTCGACCATACGTGCCCCTCACCGCGTCCCGCATGGTACGGGCCAGCAAGTACACGATGAACTTAAACGTATGGTCTTCATTGGGGTCCTCGCCGAAGTCAGCGAGCCCTCCGATTGGGTTTCCACCATGGTTGTCACCACAAAGAAAGACAAGGAGTTACTCATCTGCATCAATCCTATAGATTTGAATACAGCAATCAAATGGCAACACTATCCTATGAGGACCATCGAAGACGTCGCAGCACAAATCGGTAACGCAACGGTTTTCTCAGTCCTGGATGCCAAAACCTCATTCTGGCAAATCCTGTTAGACCGTGCCTCATCGGCATTAACAACATTCGCCACCCCGATCGGACGTTACCAGTTCCTAAGAATGCCCTTTGGCATCAACTCTGCCAGCGAAGTCTTCCAGCGTGCAATGGAACAACTGTTTGCGGAATTCCCCTGTGCTATCATAGTTGACGACATTCTAGTTTATGGTCGCGATGCCACCAAGCACGATGCCAACCTACGTAAAGTACTGGACCGTGCCAGAGATATCAACTTAAAGCTGAACCCCCTTAAATGCAAGTTCAGGGTTCTGAAGTCACTTATGTAGGTCACGTGTTCACTAGCAACGGACTAAAACCAGACCCACTGAAGACTGCAGCAATCAACGAGCTGCCGGTACCAACTGACGTCACCAGCCTGCAACGATTTCTAGGCATGGTCAACTACCTGGGAAAGTTCATCCCCAATCTCAGCGAAACCGGAAGTGGCGGCGCTGCCTTAGCAGCTGCGGCTCGCCTGCACTCCATCTGTTTTTTCTTTTTGTTGTTGTTTTCTTTTGTCCTATTTTAGTTTATTAGGTTGTGTATGTGTGGAGGGGAGGGGGGGTGGGAGAAACATGTTTTTGGTCTCTTCCTTCGGGGGGGGGGTGCGACTTTTTCTTGTCATATCCCCCGTATCCGCCTCCGTCTGCGCTGAGGCCTAATGGCGGAGCTGGCGGCCTCGGGGCTGTGGCGGCGGCGGTGACCCGACTTCGGAGCTGTGGCGGCGTTCCGGCGGCGGTGGCACGACTGCGGAGCTGTGGCGGCGTTCCAGCGGCGGCGGTGGCACGACTGCGGAGCTGTGCCAGCGTTCCGGAGGCGGTGACCTAACTTCGGAGGCTCGCCTGCGGGTCCAGTGGACGACATTGTCAGGAGCTCGCAGGTCACAGGTCGATGACCTGTTTTTCCGGAGCTCCCGCAACAACAACTTCGTCCGCTGGACTGGAGGGCGGCAGCTTCGTATCGCCCCAGCTCAGAGGGAGAACAAGGAGGGATGAGACAAAAACTTTAAGACTTTTGCCTTCCATCACAGTGAGGAGGTGCCTGGTGAACTCACTGTGGTGGATGTTAAATTTGTGTTTATTGTGTGTTTTTGTTATTTTTATTATATGTATGACTGCAAGGCACGAAATCTCGTTCAGACCGAAAGGTCTGAATGACAATAAAGGATACTTGACTTTGACTATCAGCCCCCCTACGTCAACTAACCCAAAAGGACAACACCTGGTCCTGGTACCCAAACCACCAGTGAGCTTTTGAGACTTTAAAACTACAGCTCGTTAGTACACAGACTCTGTCTTACTTTAACCTCAACCGGCCAGTTACAATCACCTGCGACGCATCCCAGTATGGACTAGGCGCTGCATGTCTGCAGACCTCTTTCAACGGCGATGTTTTGCCGGTATCCTACACTTCCAGAACACTAATGGATACCGAACAGCGCTATGCCCAGATAGAAAAAGAGCTGCTTGCCGTGGTTTTTGCCTGCTCCGAATCCAAAGACTTCATTTTTGGCAAAACTTTCACGGTAGAAACTGATCATCAACCTCTAGTCACAATCCTGAACAAGCCAATCCACGCTGCCCCAGCAAGGCTTCAACGCATGATGATGCAGCTACAACAGTTCGACTTCCGCATTGTCTACAAAAAAGGTAAAGACATGCACATCGCAGACACTCTATGCCGGGCACCACGCGCCACCAGCGAACAACATCCTTATGAACGTGAGGAATTCTCTATTCTAAAGGTTTCCTTTGTTCCAACTGACCGCCTGCGCCGCCTCGCCGAACACACTGCCATGGATAAAACCTCCCAGCTGCTAACTTCTATCATTAAAGGCGGATGGCCAAACAAACAATCCAACACTCCCACTGAACGAAAACCCTACTTCCTGGTACGTGACGAACTTGTCCTACAGGACGGAGTGATCGTAAAGGGTCACAAGACGAACATCCCCCCCTCTCTACGTAAAGGAGTACTACGCGGAGATCCATGGTGGCCACCCGCTACAACACGCCAAAGAAATGATTTACTGGCCCGGAATGACCAAGTATATTCGGGAAAAAACGGAGTCATGCGCGATCTGCAACAGGCAAGCGCCACACCAGCAGAAACAAACACTGCTGTCCCAACCGGCTCCCTCCCTACCATGGTCGTCCGTGGCTGCCGATATCTTCGACTGGCACGGGAAACACTATCTCGTGTTGGTGGACTCGTACTCGAATTGGTTCGAAATTGATTTTCTACCAACCATCTCCTCAAAACTAGTCATCCTGAAACTCCGTCAGCACTTCTCCGTACATGGCATTGTAGCCCGCCTTCAGACTGACAACGGGACACAATTCTCCAGCCAAAAGTTCAAGGACTTTGCCAAGCGCTGGAACTTTAAACATGTCACCAGCAGCCCAGAGTACCCACAGTCCAACGGACTTGCCAAACGCGCTGTGCGCAGCGCTAAACAACTTATGGAACGGTTGTTCCTGGCAAAATCTGATGTCTACCTAGACCTGTTGAACCTGAGAAATATTGCCAGAGACTCTCCAGCCCAACGACTGATGTCCCGGTGGACAAGACCTCCACTGCCTGTGACTCAGGATCACTTAAAGCCTAAAGTTCTCTGCCCCGCTGTAATTGAAACGCACGTACAAATCCAATCGAGACGCGCAGAAACGTGCTTACGACAAAACCAGCAAGCCACTGAAGCCACTAATCCAAGGCCAAGTGGTTCGTTTACAGACAAACAAAGGACAGACCAAACTGGGGTTCATCCACGGCCCCGCTAAAGAGCTACGATCCTACCTTGTCGATGTCGGCGGCAACATCTACAGACGCAACCGTCAACACATCCTTCCAGTGAAGGAACAACGTCCGGCGCACCAGGGTCCTGACGCCCCTCCACTGAACTTTAATGTGATCGCTGTTCCAGTCGCTCCACTGCCTGCAGCTGTCCCCCCCACTCCCCCGCCTGCCCCCGCATTGGTCTACGCCCTCACCCCTCCTTGTACCCGGTTCACCGGTACCCCCGCGACGGTCGGCCCCTACGGTGTCTCCCCAGAGCCCTGTTAGCTCACCCAGACGTGCTCTTAACTTTTCGGAGGAAAAGGTTGATGAGGCAGCTCCCTACCGTACGCGGACCGGGCGGGTTAGTAAGCTGCCTGTTAGATACGACGACTATGTTTAACTTCATTATTCTTAGATGTGGCATTTTGCATTTAACAATTTATTTACTCATCGTAGTGATAATGCTGTATCTACTTTTCATTTATACAAGAGATGTAGCATTGGCTATAGCAGGTTAGCCAATTAGAATGCTTAGTAATTATAACCCCGCCTAATTGTAACATTCATAGTGTAAGATCCTGCCCACTGCTTGCCAGTCGGAGTAGCAGTGTGAACGTATGATGACCTGCTGTGTAGTTGATGACCTGAACAATAAAGATGCTTGTGTTTCAACCCGTGTGCGTTTGAGTTCTTTACAGTTCAAGTCCTTCCCTTAGATCTTCCTCGGTCGTGGGCCTTGAGCCCCCGTTGACGGGATGATCTTAACTGCCGTAGCCGGCGGCGTTTGGGCCCTCCGCGTCGAGGTGATCAGCTCCCGCATCGGGGGGATGTCAGCTCCCCCGCGCTGGATGATCGAACCTCGCGTCAGGGCTGGTCGAACCGTCCGCGACGTTGGAGCTCCCGACTCGGCCTCACCCGAGACTGCGAGCCCTTGATGGTAAAGTCCACGGTGGTCGTGGTGGGAGCGATCCCAGGCAAGGGATCAGCTCCGATGTTAAGTCCACGCCCCGCGATAGGGCTCAAAGTCAGTCCGAGGAGGCTTCCAGCTCCATCGATGGAAGGTAGCAGAGCGCCCGGAGAATGTGATCTGAAAATTGATCACATCTCCGTGAAGGTAAGAACCTGAAAAAAAAGGTTCCCCCGATCCCCTCCCCCCTCCCCCCTCCCCCCTCCCCCCCACATAAAACAAACCGAAGAACATTAAAACAAAACTTTTAACAAACTAAAAAATACCAAAAAGATTGTGAAAAGACGAACAGACTGCCGGCAGGGCAGCCATCTCCCCGGCGCCCCTGGTGGTAAGATGCAGTGAGATTTCTATTGAGCAGATGACTAACAAAACTAGAGTGGATGCGGAGAGGATGTTTCCACTAGTGGGAGAGTCTGGGACTGGAGGTTATAGACTCAGAATTACAGGACGTTCCTTTAGGAAGATGGGGATGAATTTATTTAGTCAAAGGGTGGTGAATCTGTGGAATTCATTGCCACAGAAGGCAGTGGAGGCCACATCAATGGATATTTTTAAAGCAGAAATAGATAGATTCTTGATTAGTGCGGGGATCAGGGGTTATGGGGAGAAGGCATGGGAATGGTGTTAAGAAGGAGAGATAGATCAGCCATGATTGAGTGGCGGAGCAGACTTGATGGGCCGAATGACCTAATGACATGAACAATCCTGGGGGAGAAAACCATCTTTCCAGAAATGGTCCATGATTCACGACTAATGGTCAAAGAAACTAAAATACTTCTGGGAAACATGCAACAGTTCACCGTTACCTGTGGCTCAAATTTTCCTGGTTTACAAAATGATGATGACTGGATGACGTATATAAAGCGATTATTTACCTTAGCACGGAGATCAGTAAATAGGTATAGATTTAAGGTAATAGGTGGAAGGGTTACCAAGGAGATCTGTAAATCTACAACTTAAGTCAAGAGAATCAATAGACAAGAGTGTTTTATTCTCATATGTCCCGAAACGGAACAAATAAATGCTTACATGCAGCAGCGCAACAGATATGTAAACATAGTACTCTGTAAACGCAGTAAACAAAAGAAAAGTTCACTATGTACATATATAAACGATATGTTTTTACTGAACACACACACACAGGGGTCAGGGCTATGGGGAGAAGGCAGAAGAATGGGGTTAGGAGGGAGAGATAGATCAGCCATGATTGAATGGCGGAGTAGACTTGACGGGTCCAATGGTTTAATTCTGCTCCTACAGACAATAGGTGCAGGAGTAGGCCATTCGGCCCTTCTAGCCAGCACTTCGAGCCAGCCTCCTATCACTAATGAACTTATGAACCCACACACAAACATAAGATAGACACAAAAAGCTGGAGTATCTCAGCGGGACAGGCAGCATGCCTGGAGAGAAGGAATGGATGACGTTTCAGATCGAGTCTGAAGAAGGGTCTTGACCCAAAACGACACCCATTCCTTCTCTCCAGAGATGCTGCCTGTCCTGCTGAGTTACTCCAGCTTTTTGTGCTTATCTCCGGTATAAACCAGCATCTGCAGTTCCTTCCTACACACACACACATATATACTGTATATATACTGAACACACACACACACACACGCGCACACACACACACACACACACACACACACACACATATATATATATATATATACTAGACCAAGTGCAGACCCGTTGGGTCTGGTCCCCGAAAGTGCTTGACACCCCGGGGTGTTGTCCCCGAACGTGCTTCAGACCCCGGGGTGAAAATCGGGGGAAAAAAGATGGCGTCATTTTCGGAGAAAATCGGAGACAATCGGAGAAAATCACATTGGGGTTGGGGGGGGATGGATTTTATTAAAAAAACGTGTACATAGACAGGACAGAATTTAATCAGGAGTGGCTATTCGTAAAGATAAATGTCATCTCTTTGGAAATGGTAAAAAATATGGGCCTTTCCGCGCGCTGTGTGGGCCAGGGGCGGTATCAAAGGCCGCGTTGGGACGTACAGACGTACAGACTGACGACAGCCACAGAGTTTTAAAAGTATACTAGACCAAGTGCAGACCCGTTGGGTCTGGTCCCCGAAAGTGCTTGACACCCCTGGGTGTTTTTCCCGAACGTGCTTCAGACCCCTGGGTGAAAATCGGGGGAAAAAAGATGGCGTCGTTTTCGGGAAAAATCGGAGCAAATGGACGAAAAAAAGATGGCGTCTTTTTTTGAGAAAATGGGAGAAAATCAAATTGGGGTTTGTGGGGGGATGGATGACACCCCGGGGTGTTGTTCCCGAACGTGCTTCAGACCCCTGGGTGAAAATCGGCGAAAAAAAGATGGCGTCGTTTTTGGAAAAAATCGGGGGAAAAAGATGGCGTCGTTTTCGGAGAAAATCGGAGACAATCGGAGAAAATCACATTGGGGTTGGGGGGGGATGGATTTTATTAAAAAAACGTGTACATAAACAGGACAGAATTAAATCAGGAGGGCTTTTTGTAAAGATAAATGTAATCTCTTTGGAAATGGTCAAAAATATGGGCCTTTCCGGGCGCTGTGTGGGCCGGGGGCGGTGTCAAAGGCCGGCGCGCAAGCAGAACGTTGGACGTACAGCCGCACGGCGGACGACAGCCACAGAGTTTTAAAAGTATACTAGACCAAGTGCAGACCCGTTGGGTCTGGACACCGAACGTGCGTTTGGGGGGGGGGTGGGTGCTGTGGCGTCACACTAACCACCCCCTTTCCACCAAAGCATGGTTGCGGGGTGGGAATCTGGCACCCACAAACACACACACTCATCACAACCCTTGATATTATCTTAATTTTTTAATTTGCTTCTTTTATCCCATCTCCACCCTATCCACTGACGCATAGCCCTCACCTCTCAGGTGTGTCTAGAGGGGGGGGGCAGAGAGAGAAAATTTAATGTTATATATTTTTTTAAAATGAAGAGGGGGAGGAGGAGGGGGAGAGGAAGGGTGGGAGAGGAGGGGGAGAGAGGATGGGGAGAGAGGAGGGGGTGGAGAGAGGAAGGAGAGGATTGGGGAGAGAGGTGAAGAGGGAGGGTTTGGAGCATGCATGCATGAATCGAGCAGTGGGCTATGAAGGAGAAGGGCAGAGAGAGAGAGGACGGATAGAGAGACTGGTACACAAAAAAAAAGCTGGAGAAACTCAGCGGGTGCAGCAGCATCTATGAAGCGAATGAAATAGTCAACGCTATGGGCCGAAGCCCATCTTCAGACGTGTTTTGTCCCGAAACGTTGCCTATTTCCTTAGATCCATAGATTTTGATGCACCCCGCTGAGTTTATCCTTTTTTTTTGTGTACCTTCGATTTTTCAGCATCTGCAGTTCCTTCTTAAATACAGAGAGACTGTTTGCGGGCTGTTTCCCCAACGCGTGTTTGCGGGGTGGGGGGGTGGGGGGGTGCGGGATCACACACACTAACCACCCCCCAAACAAATTTGAAGAGGGGGAGGAGGAGGGTGGAGAGGAAGGGGGGAGAGGAAGGGTGGGGGAGGAGGGGGAGAGAGGAGGGGGTGGAGAGAGGAAGGAGAGGATGTGGGAGATAGGTGAAGGGGGGGGTTGAGTGGGTGTTCATGAGTTGAGCTGCGGGCTGTGAAGAGAGAAGGGCAGAGGAGAGAGAGAGAGGAGGGAGACAGAGAGACGGGATGGTACACAAAAAAAAGCTGGTGAAACTCAGCGGGTACAGCAGCATCTATGGAGCGAAGGAAATGGTCAATGTTTGTGGCCGAAACCCATCTTCAGACGTGTTTTGTTATGAAACATTGCCTATTTCCTTCGATCCAAAGATGCTGCTGCACCCGCTGAGTTTATACTTCATTTTTTTGTTTACCTTGCGTTTGGTGTGGGGGTGGGCTGCGGCTGCGGCATCACACTCACACTAACCACCCCCCAAACACACAGGCGGGGGGAGTGGGGGAGAGGGAGACGGGGTGGGGAGAGGAGGGAGGGGGAGAGTGAGGGGCAGAGGGGTAGCAGGGAGTGGTGCAAGAGAGAGGTGAAGGGGGTGGCTGGGAGATGGGGGTGAAGAGGGGTGGTGGAGGGGGAAGAGAGGGTATGGGAGGGGAGGGAGGGGGAGAGGAGAGAGGGGGAAGAGTGTGGAGGGAGAGTTGAAGTAGGAGGGGTAGGGACAGTCCATCTGTTACCCATTCCCTATCACCCCTAATCCTCTTTCTCTATTGCCACACCACGTGACGACGCCCTTCGACACAGGCTGTGTGGTTGGGGGGGAGGGGCTGGTGCTGTTGCTGCTGCACAGGCATATGTAAATGGGTTCATTTTCGATTTGTCACACGTGTCGCAGGGCGTCGCCACGTGTGTGGGGGTGATAGGGAATGGGGACATTTCAAAATGTTAAACAAACAGCTCTCAGCAATAGAATGTAAATGAAGGTTCCGTTTTGTGATGTCACAATGCCCAATGCTGCGGGGGTTGGGGGGGAGGGGCTGGGGCTGCTGCCAAGGCTTATGTAAATGGATCCATTTCCGATTGGACATCTGTGACCATTGTGCATTGTGACATCACACAATGGAATCTTTACTAACATTCTATGGCTGAGCTGTTTTTTAAAACATTTTGAAATGTTTGGTTTGGGGGGGGGAGAGGTATTTTATTTTAAAAAGCGTACGTAAACACGAACAAATTTAATCAGGATCGTCTATTCGTAAAGATAAACGTAACCTCTTTAGAAACGGTAAAAATATCGGCGTTTCCGCGCGCGCGGGGGCGCGGGGCGGTATCAAAGGCGGGAAAGTCAAGCAGAACGTTGGACGTACAGACGTACAGACGGACGACAGCCAGAGAGTTTTATATAATAACTAGACCAAGTGCAGACCCGTTGGGTCTGGACACCGAACGTGCGTTTGGGGCGGAGGGCTGTGACGTCACACTAACCACCCGTTGGGTCTGTACCTCCAAAGCAGGGTTGCGGGGTGTGAATCTGGCACCCACAAACACACACACTCATCACACCCCTTGATATTATATTAATATTTTAATTTTCTTCTTTTTATTCCCATCTCCACCCTATCCACTGACGAATAGCCCTCACCTCTCAGGTACGTCTCGAGGGGGGGTGGTGCAGAGAGAGAAAATTTAATGTTAGAAAAAAAAATTGTGAGGTGGGGGAGGAGGAGGGTTGTGAGGAAGGGGGGTGAGGAGGTGGGGAGAGAGGAAGGTGAGAGAGGAGAGGGGTGGAGAGAGGAAGAAGAGGATGGGGAGAGAGGTGAAGGGGGTGGGTTGGAGCAGGCGTGCATGAGTTGAGTCGCGGGCTGTGAAGAGAGAAGGGCAGAGAGAGAGAGAGGGGAGAGACAGATAGACTGGTACACACAATAAAACTCGAGAAACACTGCGGGTGCAGCAGCATCTATGGAGTGAAGGAATTAGGCAATGCTTTTGGCGGAAACCCATCCTCAGACGGGGTTTTCACGAAACGTTGTCTATTTCTTTTGATACATAGATGCTGCTGCACCCGCTGAGGTTATGAAGCATTTTTTTGTGTACCTTTGATTTTCAAGCATCTGCAGTTCTGTCTTAAAGACAGAGAGACTGTTGGCGGGCTGTTTTCGCCAACCGCGTTTGCGGGGTGGGGGGGGGGGGGCTGCGGCATCACACTCACACTAACCCAACACAGGCGGGGGGAGGGAGTGGAGAGGAAGACGGGGTAGGGGAGAGACAG